>JAUCNQ010134562.1:0-17436 GCA_032352715.1 Bougainvillia muscus | reverse complement strand
CATTTTATTTTGCCCCCCGCCCCCAATTTTAAGAAATTTTTCCAGAATGCCTACCCCCTCTGCTTATCCCCCCCCCCCCCCCCCTACAATTAAGCACGGGAGAGTACCTCGCCTGGCGATTCCTTAAAAATAGTTTTGAGGGTCAAATAAATGATGGGTATGAAGCGAATTTATAATTAGATTCTTGAATAAATCAACTTTCCCTAACTTTTTATCCCGTGAGATACGCTAATTATTAGAAATGTTAACTTTCAGGATGACTGCTTTGAAAAAATGACACATCGAACAAGAGACGATCTAAATTCGAGCAATTCGAGCATTTATGTGCGGACGCCAGAAGTTGTTAAAAGATCTAAGAAGTTCTCCTTTAATCATTTGTTTAGTCCTTCAAAAAGAGTTCGATCGAGGTAAGCGTTGTAATACTTCAATATCGAGATAAGTGTCTAATGTTTATATTAAGGGAATGGAATGTACATGTCTGTCAACATTGTACAAATAACACTGTCAAAATTCCAAATTTATCCGCTCTTGCTTACTTTGTATGTGTTTATATCACTCGTACAGAAAACGGAAATTACCAGATTATATACTGTTTTATTCCCCCGCAGCCGTCACACGACAAAATTGACGTCTATAGACGTCTTTACGACGTCGCGACGTCGTGACGTCGTGAAGACATCTATTAGACGTCATTTTTGAAATTTTTCCCAATTTGGCCCGGGTGATTTTTATATGTTAAAAATGTGCTGAGAATAAAGCCGTGGTCTGTGTTTTGATCGTGATCTGTGTTTAGATTATTGAACTTGTCACATCTTATTACATATGTTTCAAATGTTGTCAGTTTCTAGTTGCAAATCATCCTCGTACATATCAATATTGACTTTCAAAACTTCTGTTTATTTATCTGGTAATGATCAACCGCATCGCGTGTCAGAGTGCATTTTAGACAGACAGACAGCTGGAGATCAGGGGTCTGTCCATTCATGATTGTATGTCGTATGATAATTGGCCTTAAACACATGTGTTGGACGGGACGCGTGTTGATAACAGTATAAAGTTTTATACTGTATAAATATTTTAAATAAATAAAAACATAACAAAAATTGAAAGAACAGATATTCTCGTCTTCTTGTAGTTTCGCGAATTATGAAACTTCTCTCGAACGTTTTATTACCATTATTTAACATACAATTTTCATGACCTTGCTTGAAACCTCATTATGTTCAAAAGTTACAACACGGATAGCGCATCTTCACTGTTGTGGTAGAGTTAGATAGGATAGAGTTCATATTTATTAGTTAAGTTAATATTTGTCTCACATTTGCCATTGTGTGGCGTAAAATGTTGCGTACAAAGGCTTAACCCTTCATACATGTTTTAACCCTATTAGCACGGGGGCATTATGGTTCCCCTCCGGAATATTTTTAATAACTTTTGAAGCAATGTCCCAATCTTCTTTAAACTTTGCAACAATTAGTACAAATCTAATTGGCATGTTCTGAGAAATTTCAGGGGTACATCACCTCTACTTTTGAAATTACAGGCTATTGGTCAGAACCGTCAAATTTTGCATATTTCACCTTTAAAATATGGAAAACTATTATCCCCATTACCTACTTTCCAAAATAATTGACTTTAAGACTTGAAATTCGGGACAAATGTTCATGTCACTATGCTGATTCCGAAAATGACGTCATTTATCGGATTACCGGAAAATTTTCCGATTTCCGGAAAAACTACCGAAAAACTCTCCGGAGCACACTTTTTTCCTCGGTAATTCCATAAAGGCGGCCAATTTTTGATGAGAAACATTATTTCAAACTCTCTAATATAGTTTTATATAGTTTTTATAGGAAATTATTTGATTTGATTTTGCGAATGTTCTGTTTTAAAGAGGTGCAGAAAAATGGTGATTTTGATGATAACGTCATCAAGACGTCGATGACGTCATATCAAATCTGACCACACCCAAATGTTCTTTTTGTGTTGGGTAACAACTATGCAATGTTTCAATTCTCTAGCATTTACCATTCAGGAAAAAAATAGGAAGGGCCATAATGCTCCCCCCCCCCCCCCCCGGGTTTTCAGCGGCAGAAAAAGCCCGGTGCTAATAGGGTTAACTATCCTGCAGGATTGTTAATTCATGTATGACCTTTATGTAGACTTTCTGTGGCACAGATTTGTTTTAAATAAACATGAGTTTTAACTTTTTAACCCGAGATGTGATCAATTTCGATTACGTTGTATTGTAGGTTTTTTTTTGTATTTCAAATTTATTTAAAGTCGATAATGTACAATTTTTTAAAAGCTAGATATATAAGCTAAATAATAAATATTAATAAGGGATACATCTCGGAAAGGAGGGGGTTAGCTACGTGGCTAATTATATCGACTACGTTCAAAAAAATAATCATAAAATATATAAAATATATACTATATCAGCTAATTTGAACATAGATGACAGCAACACAGGAGACTTGGAAACGATCTCAGTTTAGCACGAAAAATACGTGTGTATGTTTTTATTCCGACCTGTCTCCTCCTCTCTAATACTTGGTGATAAAGACATTTATTATTTTTATCACCACGCTGAAGTGTCATTTATAACTTGTAGTATCGCTTTCTATCCTGGTTGGTCAAATATGAGAAATTAGTAGAGATTTTATAAAAGAGGGTGTCTCAACATTGCGTTTCATTCCTACCGTTCACACCTCATTCAATATAAAAACACTTCTCCTGAGGGGTTAATCACACACATTTGTCTTTGCTTCACTGGTCATTGTCTAAGCTGAGAAACGAAAGAAACGAAACCAAAAAGCAAGCAATTTTTCCTGAATTGCTGTTTTCCTGAACATTATAATTTGTCAAATCATGAATCGCAAATATCAATGCCAGATACAGTCGTTTTTATGAATAAATACTCGGAAATTTCACTTGCTGGTAGTCCGGTAAATGGCGCTGGTAGGCTGGTAAACAGCGCAGATTTCTGTTCTATGTGATTCCATATATCTATGGTGATTCGAATCATGTGTACTTTTACCGAAGTGACAGCAGCTTTTAATGTTTAACTTTTGACCTTTCTTTTTTCAGTGGAACAGAAGACCATCTCCTGTCTCGTTTGTCTTCTACTAACAGCGATGTATTTGATAGAGCATGATATCGTTTCAAGACCTCTGTTGAGCCAACATTGTATGTGGCGCAGGAAGGAGGGTGAGGTTGAATATATCACGTAACGCTGTAGGACGGAGGGTGAAGTTGAATATATCAATGAGGTATAGCAAGCATAGGCGGATCCATAACCTAGTCAAAGCGATAAAATGGAGAACAAAAGTCATTATTGATAGTTAAACACGTGATCATTTATTAACTGTTAATAATTAATTATTTTTACTCTCCATCTTGGTGCTTTGACTATATCTAAATCCTTCACTGGCCCAGCTAGCACACAACGCTAAAAAAACGTAGCAACGTTACTACAACGTTGTAATAACGTTGTTTTAGCGTTGTGTGCCAGCTGGGGGAAACATAAAATGATTCTTGTTAGCTTCAGTTGGCAACATAACTGTCATTTTGTTGATACAAGGTTTTGTGTATGTTTACATTCAAGCTAACTCTTTCAGTAAGCGGCTCGTGATTACATGCTTGTGCAAATAATAGCAACAAGAATAAAGTGACATGAGCAAGTGATCAATTTATTGTTGTTTTCACGTGAACTGGTTGCCCCTTGTCTAGATGTATGTCACCAAGGCTGTAAGAACTGACACCTAATACACCTATGCGACATGTACGTCCGCTATTATGGATTTTTGAGTCATGCATTTTTATCAAAAATGGTTTGGATTTTCCGATTCCTAATTAAAAAATCAACAAAATTCTAACTTAGGAGCTTTACCAGGAAGAAAGTTACAACAAAATAAAAATCAAAACATGATGAAGAATTTGACTGTCAAAATAACCCTTTTAATATTTTTACGGTTAAACTCTTTAATGTAATTTTTACTTCTTTTTTTAACTACTTCACAACTCCTCCAATGCACAGGTAGTTTAAAGATGGCACGATACAACCCAGGACGGCACGACACTAAAACCTTTGCCGACCATATGACTCGAAAAATGGCTTATGCCACTTACAAAGGAACAGGCTGACCGCAGTACTTTCAATGACATAGCACTGAGAAGTACCTATAGGCCTGGATTTGCACTGAAGACCCCTCGTTTATGAGCTCACTTAAAACATGCATAACTGCAGCCGTACATTTCGTATAGGTGTATTATAATTGCATATAACAAATGCGTTTTGCACTGCATAAAAATTGATGTTTTCCATTCAGGATTTTATCTAGCAACCTGCAGATATCTGGAGTAAAACTCCTGATATCTTTAGGTTGCTTGCTAAAATTCTCAAACATCAAGTTTCACGCCGTGTCGCAATTTTTTTGCGGTCTCGATAACTTCTTGTTATTGACTCGAACATTCACAAACCCTAGTCAAAACTCTCGGTGTTTTTTAACTCTTATAATAACTACTATACCTAGTATCTGCAAAATGGTCACACTTACACTAGCAAGCCTGCAGTTTAATGTTACAACAATGTTTAAAACGGTATTCATAGCATGTTCGACCATTTTGTAGGCACAGGAAAGAAGGAATTTTAAACTTACGCAGGTATATATATTAAAAGAATTTTTAATTTTTATTTATTATTCCTGAAGGATGATAATCGGAGTGATCGGGTTCTGAGCAGATACCGTTATTTGATATTTCCAAAAAATAGGCGTGTGTCACTGGAATCGGATTATTCCGATTGTTATTCTGTTATTACTAATTTTTGTATATTTATAATATTTTTCTACAAACGACTTGCGGATCCCTCTCGTACTCATATTCTCGTACTTATTCGATCTTTACTTCGTTCGTGTCACTGATAGCGCACCATTATTAATACGTTTGTAAAACTTTCCTATAAATATTTGGTCAGATGAAATAAAAAGCTATATCAGCTTATATTTTATATTATCGCTATATTTACCTTTGTGCATATATGCTACTATACTACCTGCAGGAAGAATGGGACGCATGTAGGCTATATGCACCAAGGTTAAATTGTTGTTGTCTTAGTCGTAGATTAGACTGTGCATAAACTCCTTATTTTCGAATTAGGAGGAGTTTCTTTGCAGTATACTTTTCCCAGTTGAAAGGATTTTAGAAATATTTTTCGTGACACTGCCACTATAATGCAAAATTCGTTTGTTTATGCAAATACAACTCTAAAGATCAGTGAAACATGGGTACGAGGTACATTTTTGAGATCCAATGAGACAGACACATCCGAAACAACATTCGTTTGCTATTGGTTGTATTTTATCGTGTCCGAATGTTTTGAATTTAAAATAACGGTGTGTGAATTTTAATCTTGTTGTTTTGTGGTAACTTAACGTTTCCTGCTCTTATGTTACTGTCAGTTCCCGTTCTCCTTTGTTCACGTTAATTAAGTCATCGTGTGTTGACAGGAAAACTGCTTATATAATACTGACAGTTCCCGTTCCCCCTTTGTTCTCGTTAGATAATCCATCGTGTGTTGACGGGAAACTTGTTTATATAATACTGACAGTTCCCGTTCACCCTTTGTTCACGTTAGATAATCCATCGTGTGTTGACGGGAAACTTGTTTATATATTACTGACAATTCCCGTTCTCCTTTGTTCGCGTTAATCCATCGTGTGTTGACGGGAAACTTGCTTATATATTACTGACAGTTCCCGTTCCCCTGGTTCATCTTAACCCGGATTACCGGATTGCAGAGTGGGGAAGACAAATGGCTCAAGGTACCGAATTGCAGAGTGATGATGACAAATGCCCAAGGTACCGGATTGCAGAGCGGGGATGACAAATGGCTCATGGTACCGGATTGCAGAGTGAGGATGAAAAACAATCAGAGTGTATTCATTATAAATATTCCAATAATATCATACATAGACTATGAAATAATCACTCCCTTTTTGTACGATAAAATGAAGCCCCAACCTCGTTCCGAGCAACAAGAGGCGCTGGATTTGAAACCTTGCTCTCAGGAGCGACTGCAGATCTATAACATGCATAGAATCGACTCAACATAAGCCTACGTAGGAGATAGCTTACAACAAAATCCTAGGTAGTATATACTGTACGTGGGAGAGACTTTAAATACTTTTGCCACGTTGAGTTCAGGCGCTATTCGTTACCTTCAGAACACAAGACACTTAAATGTCCGAGATTATTTCAAATGTGTTCATTCATTCGTAAATCATTTCATTTTCATCTCTGGAGAGGAGTGTACATATACTCTTCTCCTGATGTGAAAATGAAACTCTGCTGAAGAATTAAAGAATTCTGACAAACTGGATTAACTTTCTCTGACGCACAAAATGATTTATGAAATTAGAGTGAAAAGATTTTTAGAAATAATTCTTTCGACAATGTTGCGATAAAATGGAACTATACCTCCAACACGTTGCCTTCAAATCTACTCAAAATCGGAGATATGTTACATGACTGCAACCTTGTTCCCAGCGCCTTGCTGAGATAACGAGGTTGACATGCATGTGGTACGTTTAACTACATGTGATGGGTTAATACATGACATCGGAAAAGTCTACATGCAGCTTATACATGAGACCAACTATTTTCTATAATACACTTTTTACACGTGAAATGATTTGTTCAAAATAGGTTCCAGTTCAGACTTCTTGTCCATGAGTTATTGTCGTCTCATCTCTCCCAGTGTTATATTTTATTGAGTAATCCCAACACAGCTCCCGATTTTAGTTTTTCGACGAAGTATGCTGTCATAGTGTTCTTTTGAACATAAAATTCCATGTTCATCTTTCGAGCAAATTGGTCGGTAAAAGGAAGTTCGTGTTGTTGTTCCTCGAGCGTAAGAAATACCACAAAATCCTTTCCATAATAAACATAACATTTACAACTTTGAATAGTTCATATAGCGCCCTCATGTCCTCATAATATACATGCTAGTGGTGAACTTTGCCAGTTTGGTTTAAACAGAAACCCTTGTAAGTAATCGATAGAAAAATCTGAGCGTTTAGGACAGGCTAAAATAAAAGAAATGGATAAAAACATTAAACTTGAATATTATCTAATAATGATTCTGCCTCTTTAAAAATCCTACCTGTATATATATATATATATATATATAATTTTACAATTTCCTATTACTAGGGTAAATTGGTCACAAGATTTCGCATCTCCATAGTGGGAACAGGTCGAGGTAGTCCGGATCCTATGACGATCTCCCAGATTTTTTGCTTATAGAAATACTACAAAAATCATCTACAGTAATTTTGAAATAACTTGATCGAGTAAAGATTTCACAGATCTGCCCTTCTTGGTATATTTGTCATTGTTGAACATAAGTTGTTTTAATGAACGTTCTAGGGGCATTCGGATAACGCGAGAAGCATAATTGAGCTGCTGTGACTTTACGAACACCTACAGCAAATATTATAGGATTGTTTTTAGTAAGTGTGACTATTTTTAACGGACGAGTTTAACGGAAACACTGTTGCGAAACTTGATCTTCTATGCAAAAGCAACTAAATGGAGAACATATGTCAAAACATAATAGTTAAAAACATAGTCATAAGTTTTTTAAAGGCTAACGACCATTTGTTAACTATTACGAATTAAAAAGTTATAGTTTCAATCTCGATGCTCCTCTGACCATAGAAATAAATGCTCTGACTAAATCTAACATCGTCACTAGTTCCTCACACATTAAAGTATTTCCGAGCGTTCCAACAATATAAGAGGAATATACTGCAAATTTGTCATCGGCAAGAGATTACTGCATAAAAAGTTATGTTATCCATTAACGATTTTATCAACCAACCTGATGAAATCTGGAGTTTTATTTACTTTTTTTTAGATAAAATCCTTAATGTATTCCTTATGCATTGGATATAATGGTTTTAGCGTCCTTCCAAGGGTATGAAACTTACGTTTGTGACATCTTTTTCCATAAAATCCTGTCCCACTGCAATCACAAAGATATTTCTTCATTTTATATGTTGCACTGCAGGTACCTTGTTCACACGGAAATCTTTTACAAGCTCCTGAAATATAAAAACAAACTTAAAATTAGTCAGTATTGAAAATAGACCTTGGACTTCCATATTTATGTGGGCTCAAAGGAAAAATACTTTTGGTATGAGGGGCGCTGTAAGCTAGGAAAAGTATTGGGGCAGGCTGCTGTGGTTGCTACGACCCTGCTGTGAGTTATTGGTGTATTCTTCTTCTGTAAGATAAATTGAGTAGAAGAATTGTGTTTTCTAATGGACGTTCACTCGATGTTAATTTTAGTTATACGTTTTCACTTATTGTAGTCGTATAACCAATTCCGTGCAGTAAGCGTCAGTGATTACCAATCATTGTTTGATTTCTACAACTTATATGTAGCAAAAATCAAACAATGATTCGTTATCACTTACATCTTCGGCACTGAATGAGATAACAAAGTTTCAATTCGGAGAATTCAGAAGGAACGACGACAAGTTGTTTGCAACTCAAGCAAGTTTTATTATTTTTAACAATGATTTCATTGTTGTTTTTTCACAACTTCATTTCTCACCTTTTTGTTTGATGACGTGTTTTGTGCACTGTTCTTCAGTGTAAAATTTGAATGGTGGTGCTTCTTTGCAAGCCCAAGTGGACCAGCATATACATTTTAACAGGGATTTGTCGTATCGACATCCATAAAATTTCTTTCTTTTCTTGCAACGATTTGAACTGACATTGCAAAATATCGACCCTAAAATAAAATATAAAATATGTCAAAAAAACAGAAACATTAGTGACGTCAAAAAGAAGTAACAACAACGTGTCGGCGCCGTTGTGGTCGTAAAAGTTACTATCGGGTTCTTTTCACAATTCGTATTATTTTTCATCTCAGATGAATATTCCCACGCTATTCCACTCGACCTTAAGAAGCTGTGCATTACGATAACAAGTGTATGTTTCACAGGTCACATAAAAGTGCTTCAAATTTAATCCTCGTTACTCTGTCTGTCGATCAAGCTGCTCCACATGGATAGAAAACAACACAGACGTGTCATAAAGTTCAGACTTGCAGACAGCATTTAAAACTTGAGTCGGGTTTCAGTAATGATATAAAGGCTAAAGTCGTCGTTGACATGCCTCCAACATAAACATTATGTTAAAACGTATAGATACACATCGCCTTAATCTTTAACTCTTATACAAAATCTACGAACTAAGTATGGTTAAGTGTCTTTTAATGTCCACTTATATTTGTTACAGCCCATCAGAGAAGTATGGGAGAGAAATTCATCGTCACAAAAACTGTGAATTCCGTTATTAAACCTATAACCAGTACGGTAGCTTGTCAAACAACATTCTTCCAGTTGGAATCACTTCTGAGAGTGTACTTCTAAGTACAAACAAATACAAAAGGTTTTAATCCTAGTCAAAGCATTGGGATAAGGAGCCAAAACCTTTAACCTGTCAAGCTAAATAGCTTTGTCCTCTAATTAGTTGTTCTTCGCACGATCTGCCCAAATAAAGGATTCTAGAACATGCATGATGAATGGATCATAAACGACTATAGCTTAACAAAGGTCACTAGCCTGTTAAAATAGCCTGTTAAGTTCAAATCTCTTACAAAGAAATGACGTAAATAAAGTTTAATTTGGTGACAAAATCTAATTGGCGGATTGCATGTTAATTGGGTAATACGTTTGTTTATATCTTCAACTCTCCTTTAATCAATAACCGATCTTTTCAAGTGATTGGCGATCTTTTCAAGTGGTTGGCGATCCTTTCAAGTGGTGAAAACTTTAAAAAAGTGTGAATTGATTTAGGAGTTCAAGGAGTTCAAGTTGTTATGTTTTAGGACTTGAACCAAGTGATTTATTTATTTGTTTTCTTTTATTTTGTCGGTCAACACGCGCAGAGAGTTACGACTGTTGATTTTTGTGTTATTTTTAACGACGACATTTAATAAAGACGACATGTTGTTGTTGTTTGACGGAAGATTAAACAGATTATTATCTATTCGTAAGCTTAGTAGCTTGTATGTTAATTGAAACGGGAAACGCTTCCCGGATTTTCTTTTGAATTACTTTTAGACCTTCAGTAGTAACGACACAATATGGGGCCACTAATGAAGTTTTTTCGAAACACCTTAAACGGTTTTGAATGAAAGAAATTGCGAAAATATCGCATGGACATAACAATTTATAGAAACATCTATTGACGTAATTATGATCCTATTAATTAGACCCGAGGTGTTACAATTTAGAGCAACCCTAGAGTCAAAACAGTAGGTAGAATACATAAAAGGTATTAATGTGTCGGGGCTAAAATAGCTAAAGAACAAAATTGTATCGTTTTATTTTATGATTTAAAAATCTGTTTTAACTATTTGATGAAATCGAAAGAAACTTAAACTATCCTGCAGAAAGTACTGCAGAAAGTAGGTGCGACTATTTTGCAAAAAAACAGATATTTAAAAAGTAACAAGCTATGAGATATGTTTTTTTCTTCTTTTAAGTTTTCTGTAGAAGGCTAAGAACAGACTCTCGTCAGTGTCACAGCTTGGACATCACTTTGGCCCTGCTTTAATTAATCATCAAAAGAAAGGGTAGGTCATAGCCCAACAAACAAAATATGCCACTTAGCTAATAATTCACTAATTCTTTCCCAGTGGACACAACTTTAAAATAACGTCTTATAAAGATGTTGCAACGTTGGGATAACACGTTTCGGATCACATACGGGTGATTCAGGATTAAAGTTTATTAACATATAATAGTTAACAAATGCTCGTAAGCTTTTAAAACGTTAACGACCAGTGGCGGATCCAGCCCTAGTCAGAGCAACACGAGGAAGAGCTAAAAAAATAATTCTTAATAGCCTTCTGTATGATGATGGGTCTTAAGAGAGCATGCTTTGAATCTCCATTTCAGTGCTGTGACTATGTAAAAGCATGTTCTGAGTCCGCCTCTGACGACCTTTTGTTGAACTGTTAAAAAGTACTGACTTTTTTTCTCCATTTTATTGCTTTGGCTAGGTTAAAGAGTGTTTTGAATCCGGCCTATGATTACGATTTCTGAAACATATAATAATCAATAGCAATCGGAATCTGTCTACACAATTTCACCTCTCCTTTCTGTTCTTAAATCAAAGTTCAGGTCCGTCACTCGGTTTTAACAGCCGAATAAAATCGATTAAAAGTGAATCTTAATTCTTAATTTTAGTCTGTGGCGCTCATTCGGGGGTGGGCGCTCATTCGAGGAAATACGGTATTTAAAACGAACATTTCTGTGTTAAAATCAAACTAAGCATCAACGAAAAAAACTTCCTAGCCTTAGTCAGAGCATCACGATGGAGAGCATCGCGATGGAGAACATTCTTAAACGCTTGATCCTTTAAAGACTATCACCTTACATTAAGTAATTGAGGAATAATAAAATAAAGGAATTTGGAAAATATATATGGACGTCGAAAAAAAACCTTTTTAAAACGCCTCAGTGAAAGAGTTAAAAGGAACGATGGCAGATTAAACTGCAGACCAAAGGGGTAAAGATACGTTAAACTGCAGACCAAAGGGGTAAAGATACGTTAAGCTACGAAGATGTTATGTACTAGTATGAAATACTTGCTGGTTATGTTTACAAAAGACTGTTGTCACCTACCTATAGTCAAAGTAAAAATAATGGCTGTATAGATGTTCATCTTGTCTTCTCCTCTGTCTGTTTGACTCTTCGTTTGAAATGTAAATATCAAAGAAATCACATAACCTCATTCAAATGTGTTTAATCAATAAACAACTCACTAACCCCCTGATTACGTGTTACAAAACTAAAGCTTCCGCACAAAAATAATATGACGCTTCTTTGAGGTTAATCAGATGTCACTCGGGGGTAAATTATTGAGTAAGTAAACAATAAGGAAAAATAGAACGATCCACTGCGGCAAATAGTATTAAAATTTCGTCAAAAGCACAAGTTGCGAAAATTCGGATGTTTGACATAGACTGAAAGAAAATAAGTTGTTTCTCCTCACACCTTCACAATACTCATGTTTTCACCTGCTCACACAAAGAGAGAGATTTATGGCTCAGATCACTGGATGGAACAATTAGATAATACTCGATGGATCAGATCACTGAATGGAACAATTAGATAGTACTCGAGATAACAACATGTTTATTTTAATATCAAATTCTGATTTCCTGGTGTATTGTGCTTATCTGGCAAATAATTTTCTGTGAAATTCCTGTGAAGGAGGTAGATATTTACTATAAGAGCAAGTCTTGAGCTTACTGTTATTGCAAAATTGCACTCCTCTGTTGTGCTGTGAGATTCTTAGATTACACATTTCACACTAGCACAATACCTATATGAGATTTGTGCAAAAGATATGCAATATATGGCTAAGGATTGTTATTTCTGTAAGTGCCAGCAAAAGGGTAACACTGGATATGACCAATGAACATTTCCTTTAAGATTTAACGAATAAATATCTAATATGTGGTTCTTATAAGAACTATATAGTGATATTTAAAGGACCTCTAAACCCCTTTCAACAGTCGTATCTGTCTTTGAACAGTCTTTCAACCCAGCCAGTATACGAGTTCTATAAGTCTTTTTACAAAATCACGGCTAGAGACTTTGAGAGAAAATTCTGTTTTGCTGGCATCTCTGTGTCATACGAGCATAATTACATGTAGCATCTCTGTGTCATACGAGCATAATTACATGTAGCATTCTTCCTCCATAATCGTATTTTGAGAAGCAGTTAACAGTATAGTTCTCCTTATAATAATGAAGCATTCAACTGCGATGTGTCAAACCTCTAATCACTTATGCAAGTTCTTAGAAGTCTGTTGAAACCAAACCTGGATAGAGTTTCTCGTTCGGCTTGTGTGGTTGATATGCCGCCTAGTAGACTGGATATATTCAAACCATGGATCTCGGAAATGGAGATGACTCTAAATAGGAATAGAAAAAAGACTAAGTTTCGTTAAATTAATATTTTATCTACGACAAACATGAGAAATATATCGGAGATACTGTGTATTTATATATTCCCTGGATGGTTTTGATTTAACAATATTTTGAAGATTTGTCTTGGTGTAAACAAAGGAAAAGTTGGTTTCGTTATCAACGTCAGTTGATAATCAATATTTTCTACCGATTGAAAATATTGATATTTATTTTAAACTAGAAACCCTAATCATATTATAATATCCACATCCCTTTACCCTCCCTTAACCACATCATCCTCTTGTGTTGTTTTAATCCTGTTCAATTTTTAAATTTTCTGCCAGGCTTCGTGTTAAAGTATTTCACCCTATTTCTTAATAGAAGTTCGTGATCAAATCAGATCATTTAATCTCTAGAACAGGGTTAATTTTGAAGACGAATTTCTCTTATCATGTGAGTAAGCTTTCTAAATTTATCGATTTTTATCAGACTTGCTTAGGTTTATTTAAAGGATCACATTTCTTCAAAAAAATAATGATCTGAAAAAACCCGCTTTCGTTGCACTTCGCTTGGTTTACCACCACTGCTATACTTTATGCGTTTACGGTATTACTAGGACCACATTGTTTTTGTTTACCGTCGCTTCGGATATTTCCGTTAGTTATTTTCAGTGCGCATGTACGAGCTCAACAGCCAAGCTGTTGAACGTGAACGCAAAAATCGACGAGTGGTGATAGACCAGGCGGAGCTTCAGCGAAGCGGTCTATCAGGTAGGCTAACAGAACACTAGCCTACCTGATAGACCGCTACGCTAAAGCTCCTCCTGGTCTATCACCGTTCGTCAAATTTTGCATTCACAGAAAGTATATCAGTGGTGGTAGACCAACTAAATTCCAGATAAATGTCGTAACCAATCATTTCTATAAAGACGCAACAGCATGACCAGATACAAGAGTAGGCAAACACCTGCGAAAAAGTGTAAAACTATTTATATGAATAATAGTTTACACTTTCTTTGCAGACACTTGCCTACTATTTTCAAGCTTCTAGATCCGACTATGAACGAAACACTGGAAGCCAACAAGTCCGGTGCAGACAACATATAAAGACATGCGTATTCATAAAGTCGTATCTAGATTTATGCATATACAAACGACTAAAACCTACCTTGGATGGCGGGTGGTGAACATACTTAACCCTTCGACGCCCAGTGTCTTTCAAATGGTCATTAACACTTAAACAATCCTTAAGCATTTAAAATACAGTAAAATATTTGCAGTAAAATAGAAGTCAAATATTCTTAATTGTTTAATGTATTATGATGGTCTTTAAAGTTCAGTTTAAGTGCATATTAATTATGATGTTATTAAGGGTTCGTGAATGAGAAACATATACAGCGATTAACGCCTACACATCTGTCATTATAGATTTGTGCTGGGTTTGCTTATACTTTCATTACACAAGGAATGATGCACATATTTGGATTCCATATCGATAAATAATCACTGATTGTTTACCGTATGTCCTCTAATTAGCGCCCATGGCGCCTATTTAATTCTAGAGCCCCAAACCCCGGCGCTTATAAATTTTCCTCAAAACGTGAAAAAAATTTTTTTTTTTTTTTTATAAAGTTTGGTATATAAAACAACGGTCAAATTTATATTCGAACTTTTTCCTAACGACGGTAAAATGTAAAGTATTATTATAAAAAAAGAGAGAATATTGTTTTTAATTATCCCAATACGCAATCATGTTTTATGCATGATATATTTGCTATTGCTCCTAATATGCGCCGCATTTGTAGGTGCGGCGCTTATTAGAAGGGGTCGCTTACACCTGTTTTTTTATATAAGAACCAGGTAAATTCAGCTCAGCAAGCCTCAATGTTCATATTATTTTGGTAATTTTAGCCTTAACTTGTTCTTGTGCTGTTCTTATTTTTCGAATGACTTTGAGCTTTCATTTTACTACTTATGCTATTTATGTTGTTAAAACATGTTCTATCCAGCCTCACGATGTGTTCTTAAGGTTGGTTGAAAAAATATCAGCCTAAGATTGTTCTTAGGTTGTTCTTAATTTTTGGCAGAGTTCAGCCTTTCTTATAAAATTGTTCTTATAAAAAAGGGTATTAGAAGGCGGCGCTTTTGAACTATATTTAGTTTCGAGGGGCGCTTATTTGAGGCCCGGTGCTAATTAGAGGAAATACGGTACTTATATTTTCTGGTATTGCTGCAAGCACCAACGATGTTACAGCCTTACAACAAAATACACAAAGGTTGGGCTGTTCATTACACTTTTTATTTTATAAGAACAATTTTATATGAACCTTGAAGCTTAAAGAACAATCTAAGAACAATCACTGCGCGAAAAGTCATGTTATCCAATTGAACAACCTGCAGTTGTCCATCGGAAAACATAAGACCTCACGTTGTCTTATGTTTTCCGATGGACAACTGCAGGTGGTTCAATTGAATAACATGACTTTTCGCGCAGTGAATAGATGGAACATACTTTAGCAAAGTAAAAGTTCTGAATAAATTGTTGTTGGAAGAAATCCTTCATTTAAATACAAACAGCATTAATATTTTCTGGGAATTAGAACAAATAGTGCCTGAATTTCCTCCAAATTAAGATAACATTGAGGCTGGACTAGATTATAAAAATGGAATCGCCTTATTTCCTCCGATTAGCGCCCCCGGCACTTATTTTATTATAAAGTCCCTTATAGAGTCCCAGACCCTGGGGCTTAAAGAGGGCGGCGTTTATAAAATTTTCCATAGTACGTGAAAAGTGGTCAGATTTTTTAATAAAGGTTTTGTACAAACCGATCAAAATTTATTTTCGAACTATTTAACCCAATACGCAATCATTTTTTCGTGCATGATCTATTTCTACTGCTTCTAAAAAGCGCCGCATTTGAAGGCGATTATTAGAGGGCGAAGCTCATTTCAGGCCGGCGCTAATAAGAGGAAATACGGTACATATTGAATAATTATAAAAAAATATGTAGTCGAAGTTGGTCTCGAAGCGGAATAAATTTAAATGCGACAATGACAGATAAAAATTAAGATTCGTGATTGAGATTAAAACAGACCAGTAACGGTACACATACACAATGGAGATGGAGAGCTTTATTGCATAAAAAGGGTGTTTTACTTTATCATAAGACCTTCTAAAAGCTCAAGTAAAACTCCATATTTCAACAGCTTGTTTGACCCTGTTTGATAAAATAGAAAACAGAAGAATAACATGTTGTTTTAAGCTAGGTACTCACTGTGGTTTATCTGTGGTTTATGTCGGAACTCTTTTAAGTTTAAACCACTATATTAAATTATTTCTTTTGATATTGTGGATTAAATTTTTGGGGTTTTAAAACTCATTTATGCATGAAAAACGTTAACCCATACATACTGTGGTTTAAACTTAAAGTCAAATTTATACCCATTTAAACCACAGATAAGTCACAGTGAGTACCTAGCTTAATACCTTTAGACGCTCATCACCACCTGGGAACGAAGTTATCTCATCACCATACAATAAACATTGAGGATAGAAATTATATATACTTTGAGGATTAGATCCACCTTTAGTACATAGTGCATGATACCATAGTCAGAGTTGGATCTAGAAGCTTGAAAATAGTAGGACAGTGCCTGCGAACAAGTGTTTCAAAGAAATTTTAATAGTTTTACACTTTTTCGCAGGTGTTTGCCTACTACCTTGTTGGCCCTTAGTACGCCGGCCCTTATTATACGCCGGACTTTATTCCGCCAAGAGTAAAATTCGACTTATCGCCATTTAAAAACAACGTTTTTATGTACAATTACTTTGTTTTTAAAGGTTTTTTTGAGTTAGATTTGATGGAACCATACATCGTTCCTCTTTTTTTGGCTCAAAAATATTATCAATAATGTCTTCTCGCCATTCTCTGAGCTTTCGTTTAATTTTCTTGTGAAAAATTAATTAAGACACGTAAATTCCGCCAGTAAGTTTTAAAAATAACGCCCCAGTCAAATGCCTTTTCCGTACAAAATGCGGTCCCTCTAACGCCGGCCCTAACTACGCCAAGAGGTCAAAATTAACGCCAATAAAGGCCGGCTTAAAAAGGGCTAACAAGGTATTGGATCCTGACCTGGTCATGATGATATGCAGACACTTGCAAGATGATGACCGGGTCTAGACTACGTTGAACAAATAAGCAGAAATAAACAGAATTTACTATGCAAGCATAGTCTGCAAGGAAGTTGACAACTTTTTCAACTTCCTGGACGTAAATACTTGACATTTCAACAATTTTTTTTTATTTCCGAGAATTCAAAGCCTGTTTTGTTCCTTTATATAGAACCAAAAACAAAATTGAAGTTAAATTTACCGAAAAGATTGTAAAAAAATATAAAAAAATAGTGGGGGGCAATCTTCCGGGGGGCATTTTCCT
>JAUCNQ010134451.1:0-17446 GCA_032352715.1 Bougainvillia muscus | reverse complement strand
GTATTGTTTGTCCAGGATTGCTTAGTTTTAAAAATATCCGGAAACGTTTAAAATATAGTAACTCTCAGTGACGTACCGCCATTGTGTGGGTGCCTAAGGGAATATTTATTTTGAAATAGCTTCCCAAAATACTTCATCATGGTCCTGATTATGTTAAAAAGTTTATGTAAGAAATTCGGAACTCCGGATTATTCGTGAACTAGGAAATGAATCTTTATTTCTCTCCCCGCCCAAGTTAGTCAATGTGGGGAATAAATACAAGATGTGGTGTTTGGCTATCTTCGACATACTTAACAGAACAAAGGTTTTCTACAGAATTTAACCGTAATAATTATCACTGAACTCAAAATACAGATTCCACCGATTAAGGTTTCACGTCAAAAGGTTAGGAATCGTCTCAAAACGTTTGCTACTGTATATACTGCGTTTCACAAGTCGTTTCAATTTCACTTCAGAAGAAGAAGAAGTGTCATAGTGCATGCACAATTTTTGAGATGGTCCCATAACAATTAAAGAATTACCTTACTGGATATACTAAAAAGTTCAGTGTGGAAGATGTAAGCGCTTACAGACACTACATGAAAAGTGATATTGTCCTTTAAGGATTTTATCAATCAACCTGCTGAAATCTGGAGTAAAACTCCAGATTTCATCAGGTTGCTTTATAAAATCATTTAAGAATAACATAACTTTTCATGCAGTGAGAGCATTGCTTGATTCCTGCTAGAGAAACCAAACAATGATTCATTATCACAGCGGCTTGCGGAACTCAATGTGTTCTACACCTGTTCTTGAGATTGTCAAATACTAGCGCAATTCTTTGAGTCTATTTATGATAAATAATAGATCGTATCTCATATTTTATAATTTCTACGTTGCTGTTGTTCAATTGCGAAAGTAAAAAACAAGCATATACTGCATAAAATTAGTTGTTTTCCTTTACAAGATTCATCATAAAAACTCCCAAAAAGATTATTCGTCTCAAACATTCGCTTCATTTTCACCTTAGATGAAATGAAGTGTTATTGTGCATACCAAGTATGCACAATAACACTTCATCTCAGATGAAAATTGACAGAAATGAAGCGAATTTTTGAGACGAACCCTAAGAGAGACCAATCCACATAATTAATTCGTAAAGAAATTCATATTAATTTCCTATCAATACAAAAAAGACACGTCATCTGCGATGAAAATGTTATGGTAAAATTTGCGATAAGAATTTTGCGGATGGTCAAGTAAATTTCGGTCCCTAAGAAATAACTAAAGTTATTGAGCAGCGTTATGAAGAAAGCTTTGAGACAAGTTATCATAAGAGAGTTTAAAAAACTCCCAGAGAGGAAATCATTTTCACACAAAAATAATTCGTGAAACTTGAGACCATCAAAATTAAACCGTTACTGTCAACGCTGTAACGATGTGATGGCCAGTACGAAGACTGTGTTAACGAATACCCATTACGTTACTAAAGAAATCAGGGTTAACGTTGAACCGATTATGATTCTCAATACAAAATGTTCACACGCAAATTGACTTCTTCAGCAACGGTTATCAAACTTATCTCGCCACGAGAGATCACTCACAAATTTAGTCTGTAAATTCGTGTCATTTTTAATTGAGAAAAAGTACCTTTGTGCATACTTGGTATGTACTAAGACACTTCTTCTGTGATGAAAATGGTACGATTAGCGATGCTAATTTTGTGATGCTCCCTTATTATATGACAAATCCTTGTGGTAATTATGTTTAAACGAAATGCTATTTAGATGTTATGATATTAATGCAGGAGCCAAATACTGACATGCATTAAATTAACCCAAAACGTATTACGTATGAAACACGATACAACACTTAACTTCCCTTTAAGACAGCATACAAGCTAGAGCTAATCAAGACACATCTTTTCTAGGGGTTGGAAGTAGTAAGACCTATGTATTGTCATTTTCCATTACGATAGGCACTGATTTGGTAGCTCATTAATTGGCGTTATTAGGAAGTGAAGTGATTGCAAAATAAATTCTACGACATATCCATGTTAAAAAAAACTAAGATATACTTTGGCTTAGACCTCGACCCTTTAATGCATGTCGTATAATAGTCACATACTGAAACAACCCTGCAGGATTGATAAAGCGTGTATGGCTATTTTGTAACACTATGCATTTAAGGGTTAATTTGGAAGGTTAACTTAGGACACGTTTACGTGAAACTTTCTATAGGCGAAATGAACTGTCATGGCTTCTGTGTGGTTAAATTTTTCGGTGGGAAAAATTTAACCACTCACAGAAGCCATGACAGTTCATTTCGCCTATAGAAAGTCTTCATGTAAACGTGTCCTTAATTAACACTTTCATATGAAACAAATTTCACTGGAATCATATCAATTTTCCTCCAGAATAAGTTTTAAGCGCAAATACGCTACTGGTATAAAAAATGTTACAAGTTGCAATAAAAATTGTTTGTATTATTCAAGTATCCTCTCAAAAATTCGCCTGAAATGCTTTTATTTTTATCTCACGATTGTGTAATTGTTCATAGAAGTATGCACTAAGATACTTCTGAATATAAATCGATAAAAATATGAGAATTTATAAAACTTATTTTTGAGACAATTCCTTACTTCTTTCAAGCGGACAACTTGCATTTCATCGATGAAATGCTAGCTTCCTATGATAAAAGATGAAAAATTTCAATCAGAACGTTTCTCATTAATTAAATTAATAGAAATATCGGTAATGCTGTTTAATTTGTTATTTATGTAGAATTAGCCTTGGTGCATATAGGCTACTTGCATTCCATCCTGCAGGATGGAATGCAAGTAGCCTATATACACAAAGGTAAATATCATGTTGCCATCGTAGATTAGACTGTGCTTAAGCTCCCTATTTACGATATTTTTATTACGGGAATAACGAGGAAAATTCGCTTCATTGATATCAATTTTCATCTCGGGAGAAGAGTCATTGGGCTTACAAAGTAGGCGCAATGACCACTCTACCGAGATGAAAATGAAACGATTTGCTAAGCGAATAAAGCCACTAGCAAATCTGAAATGAAACTAAAAGAATATACCATTTTTAGTCATATTTATTTTATGACAAAATGCAATAAAAGTCAATTCAGACTTGGTTACTGTGGTAGTGGCTATCAATTAAGACAATATTAATTCATAGGATTGTCTTTTTATGCCTTTAATGCATAGCGTTAGAAAATGGTTAACAACCCTAAAGCATTTGCTGCATGACTTGTTAATGTATCTGTGACCATTTTACAACATCGTGCATTAAAGGGTTAAGTGTAGGTTCACCTTCATTAGGGACCGTATCAAAAATTCGCTGCATTCCTAATAATTTTCACCTCAGATGAAGTGTTATTGTAACACTTACGTGTTACAATAACACTTTATCTAAGGTGAAAATGAAGCGAATTTATGAGACGAACCCTTATACCAAATCAACGTGGCACCAAGTAAGGGACTGGTCCACAAAATTCCTTTTTCCGTGATGAAAAGGGTAAGATATCTGATATGAATGTTGTGGACGGTACCTAAGATACTGCAGTGACAGGTAGGTAACTTCCTACATCTGGTACTAAATTTGTTTTACAGAGCTAATACTTCTGTAACCGGTTCATCTGCCGTTGCTGGTCTACATAAAGCATGCAAGATGTTTATAAATGTCTGACAAAGATCACATTTTCAGTTTATTCCACAGCCTGAAGACTGCCGATTAAATCTAAATGTAACCTTTGCCAGATACTAAGTTTTCAAAAATGTTATTGTCTCATTTTTGAAATAATCTTTATACAAACACAAAATATTAGTGAGTTTACACACTGTCTAATCTGCGACGACAACATAGACTTCACCTTTGTGTATATAGGCTACATGCGTTCCATCCTGCAAGATGGTACGCAAGTAGCCTATATACGCAGCGTTAGACTGTGCGTAAACTCGCTATTGTCTTCAAGTACAGCACAACGAAACGTAGCACAATAGTGATAAACAATGTTTCCATTGATTACATTTCATTGATACTCATCACGAACAGACACACATTCTGAAAATCATTTCCAGAAAAAAACATTTGATTAGATGATCACATGGAAACGATCAAATTATTTTTCTTGTAGGTTACGTAAGGGATCTTCCACAAAATTTGTATGGAAATTGGTATCAATTTTTATACAGAAAGAGTGTCTATTGTTATTGGCGATACAACTGCTGTGGACAATTCCTAAGGGTCTCAAAAATTCGCTTAAATTCGCTTCATTTTCACCTTAGTGTCATTGTGCATACTAGTATGCACAATAACACTTCAACAGAGATGAAAATTAATAGGAATGAAGCGAATTTTTGAGACGAACCCTAAGCTGGCAATAAACCAAGTTTGTTCAACACTTTTGCAAATAACATAGGGACCGTCCACAAAATTCGTATCGAAATTCGTATCCATTTTCATACAGGAGTGTTTCTGTTTTTACCCAGTAAGCACAAAAACACTCCTTCTGTGATGAAAATGCTTTGTCTAACGATACGAATTTTGTGGACGGTCTCTTAAGTCACGAATTTCTGTAACTTCTCTTCTCATCCGATCTAGCCTGGCAGGAAAAGCTAATAAAGTAATAAGAATCTAACTTCGATTGACATAAGTGTTAACTTTGAATGTATAACAACAATATATAGCAGCCAACAAAATATTTTCACTTTAAGAGATACTGAATTAAATATATTCAGATAGAGCTGTACTACGCAAATTTTGAGTTACTTACTTAGATAGTTAAGTTAACATTATTCAGTCAATGCTAGACATTACAAGTGCAACGTGATAAAAATCTAATAAATTCTGAATAAGACTCAAAAAGAAAAATACTTCACATGTTACGAAAAAATAGTTCGAACAAGGCTCCAGTAGATACTTTAGAATCAAGGTGTACGAAAACATGATAAAGACGCATTTTGATCATCTTGCAGTACACTCAACTCATATTAGACAAATATGTGATTTGACACAAAGAGTGCCTAAGTTTCACACTGCCTGAACAGTTATGTTGTCCTTTAACGATTTTATCAACCAACCTGCTGAAATCTGGAATTTAACTCCAGATTTCAGCAGGTTGCTTGATAAAATACTTACATAAAACATGATTTTTTATGCAGTGTCAAAGGCCTCTAGTAGTAACAGAGTCGTCTAGAGATAAGGCCTTGAAACACAAAACAGCTTCAAAATTAAACTTTTTGGTTGAAAACTGCAGAACTGCTTTTGAAATAACAGTTATGGTTTTCTGACAAGCATTGACTCTCATTATATTATAGACTATATACACAGGAGTTGCCAACACAGCAGAACATGTTGACAGGGCAAGCAGAGCATAATGTTGAAAGTGGATAGTAAAAAAGCACTTGATACAAAGTATGCACTAAGATACCTTTCTTTCGCCATAAAGATTGTAATATCTCTGAAAGAACTTGTGGGTGGTCCTAAACAGATTCATCACTATGCCTAGCTATTTCCATTATCCAAAATTTATCTAGTCATATGGTACAGTATCAATTACCGTTTGACGCCAGAAATAATTTAAGAAAATGGTCGAGGGCGACCCATCATTTGCAAAACCACATACATTACATTGGTTTAATTTGGTAATACTTGTGACACCTACACCTCCATAAAGAAATGGAAGCTTGACATTTCTCTACAACGGTTGGTGGATACAATGAGATGATGCAACAATTGAGGGTCAGGAAAAAGCAATAAAAATCATTACTTCTTCTTTGACTGGAAAAGCTTTAACCTTTCTGGAGGAAAGTTTTCCCAGTCAACATGAGAGTTGCTGTCATTTTTGAAAATTAGGAATTGGGAAGACAAATGTAAGAAGTCTCCCAAGTTTTAAATTCCTATAGTTAAATACGAAGGGGCCGTCCACAAAATTCATACTGAAGGAACGTCCTTGTGCAAACAGAATATGCACAAAGACACTTATTCTGTTAGTTATGAAAATGGTATAATTTATTTTTTTGGACACTCCCTGAAGCCAAGAATTCCAGATTTAAATTCTTTAGTTAATTCAGGAAACTGATGTCGTAATAAATTCGTGGGTCTAACTTCGTAGTTCAATATACAAAATCTTGATGCCTTTATACATCAAATGTCAACTAACACTTTAACTCAACTTGAAAACAAAAAACATGCATATAATAGGGTTCCTAAGATATACTGAATCCTTTACCACAACAACTAGGTTTCAAGCCACACATGATAAAATCCATCTCCTTTGAAGCAGCATTTCTTTAGGTTGGACCTGGCATAAAAACCATTTTACTCATCTTTCTGTGGTTCTTGCTGATATTCAGCAACATATAAGCTTTTGTCTATGGAAGATGGTATTGGCATAATTTCGGTACCCAATTCACTCTCAATTTGAAATAAGTTGAAGCGGTCATCAAAAGTTATAAGATTGATAGCAATACCTAAATTAAGAATAATTAAAGTCATCGGCACGTTACTATCACAGTTCCTGAAGATTTTAAGTATTTCTGAAATGTTTCAAAGGAGTTTATATACTAACCCTATTTTACATGAGCTCTTCGGCATATGCCCCCCGCCCCCTCCTAGCTAACTTTGCATACATACTTCCAGACCTAGCCACCAGTTCAGAAGGTTAATTTCTTTCGAATTTTAAAGTATGTTCTTTTATGTTCCATTCTTCTTTACTACAGATGTGCCACTGGTAATTTCATAAAAAAAACCATGGGAGTCTGAGAGGCAGAAACGTTTAGGATTAATATAACTTTCGGTACAATTTTCCAAAAACGCAGAAATTCGCATTCCCGTGGAAAAGGACCACGGCTGTAACTACCTCGAAATCATATACAACATTAACAGAGATTTAAAGATCTTACCAAGATGACCAAATCTGCCTGATCTACCAATTCTGTGTAGGTAGGTTTCAGAGTTCTTAGGAAAGTCAAAATTTATAACAACATTAACAGCTTGAATGTCGATTCCTCTGGTAAAAAGATCTAAATCAAACAAATAATAATAATTATTACGTACAACAGAAAGTTTTAAAGTACTAAGAAAAACTAATTTCCATTCATAAGTGTCTTGGCATATACTAGGTATACACAAAGACACTTTTAATGTGACGAAAATGCGATACAATTTTTGTGAACTAAGAGTTTACAACGTTAAGTACCCTTCAGCTTACTCTTAAATCTCTTCATTAACTCTGAATGAGCATGGATAAGCTTTCATCATCAGTACTTGTAAATTGCAAATTTGTAAATAACAAGAAGAAATAAATCCTCTACTTTGATCATATATTACTCTATATGACCGATCTAACGCCAAGGGCTTTAAAGCAAAATTAAGACAGATGATCTAAAAACACACTTTACTTAAAAAATTTGTATGGATGTTTCTAACAACCTTTATTAATTTAAGCGTTATATGTTCACACAAGTTATGCGTTTTATTCCATTTATGAAGAGAGAAAGTAACAAGGAACTTGATAATATGTATACCTGAACAAACTAAATTTCTTGCGTTTCCATGCCTGAAATCATGGAAGACTTTGTTTCTTTGAGATTGTTGCATACGAGAATGAATGTAAAAACATGAATAACCAAGATCAGTAATTTTTCGCGATAGAAGTTCAACACGCCTGACAGAATTGCAGAATACAATGGACTGATTAACTTGCAGCTAAACAAAAAACATTGTGATGAAGAGATTACTTTGAGAGTGAGAATTAAACGAACTGTTGAGCACAAAACCACAGATGGGTTGCTCTAGAAGATTTTTGCTACATATATAACTAAATAAATAAAACTATCAAATATAATGTTGTAAAGGATTTTTTGATTTTGAAGTTAATAAAACTTGAATATCTGGAAAATGTCATCCCTGCATAACTTCTCTCCACAACTGTAACTTACATAGCACAAGTAGCATCAGTGAACAAAACCAGTTCATCATAACATGCTTAAGAATGAGCATGGATTACATATCATCATTTACTTGCTAAGTTATCAGTTATTGTTTATATCAAACACAAAAACAATTTCACAAAAACAAACGATTAAAATAATTATGTTGTGGTAGAGACCCAGAAACACTGAGATAGACAACTGGAGAACAACAGTACAGAGAATGGAAAATTGGTTGCTGAAATGATTAACTTTGAGGAATCTTACATTAGAACCTGACTAAAATGCATATACAAGCAGTATCAGTGAATAAAACCAGTTCATCATAAAACACTTAAGAATGAGCATGGATTATGTGTCATCATTTACTTGCTAGGTTTATCAGTTATTGTTTTTATCCAACACAGAAAGCAATTTCACCAAAACATTAACTATTACCTTATTACTTGGTATGAGGGAACTGCACCTTATACTGGAATATTCAGCCTTTGTTATTATTCTCTTTGAAATTGGTTCAAAAAAGACACATTCGCTTTGGAATATTTCTACTGATTCTTTCACAGTACAAAATGTTGGGTTAGGATACTAAATTTAAGGATGAAACTCTCGAATTTTCAAAAGTCCAGAAAATTTGATATGTTGTATCTCTGTGAGGCACCAAATTAAATCTAAAAGCACATTTGCCGGACCTAAACTAGATAAATACAAACAGAAAAAACCTTATTGTATAGGGTATTATAGTCTATTTGAACAGTAAAACTATTCCATGAAAAATCCCGAAAACATTGTAGGTCATTCATGAAATCTGGAAATTCGGAGAAATCCAGCAAGTTTCATTTATGTAAATTTTAGTTTCATAAGAGTAGAACGAAGAAGCATAGATATAGGCTGCTTTTTTCGACGACAAACTAATTTCATAAACAATTAGAAGAACTAAAGAATATTTAGAAAAAGTAGAAATAAGAACATGTATTTTATACTTAATTTCTTACTACGCTATGTTCTCTACATCCAATGATTTTTAAAACCGCATAGACCCTTATTCGGGACAATAGGGTAACAATAATATTGGGGACAGAGACCCAGAAACACTGAGATAGACATCTTGAGAACCACAGCATGGATAATCAAACAAACTTGATGGTTTTGTTTATGCCTTTGTGATAATCTCTGAGGAACCTTATATTAAAACCCCACTTGTGATTTGCTTTGTTCATATTCATATCATGTGTGTTGCATAGTTCCAGGCTTTTTTGGCGTTCTCAGCTGCTATTCGCATGTTTCAAACATATGTTTTACTACATAATAGCTTATTGTTGAAGCAAAAGTCACTACAAGAATAATTTATATTTTAACAAAAGAATTAAGTTTCCGCGCCAGCTTTTAAATCCTTTAACCTTATCCTTGAGACTCCTAGAATAGTATAAACATTTTTCATTGTATGATTATTACGTAATAATATCACTGACGTCATTATCATTCAATCATATGCCTTCTGCATTTTTTTAATAAAAACATGTCAACCTTTTAATACAAGTGTCAACAAAATGGTCACACATGCTTAAACAATTCTCAAGCATGTATAATGCAAGTATATCACAACTAAATAATGATAGCACGTTGGTTCCTGTAAAACAATTCTCAAGCACTTGCTTCACAATTGTTAAAGCATGTGTGACCATTTTCGGATATTGTGCATTGAAAGTAATTTATTACTTGTGCGAATAATTTAATTAATAATTTCACTTTGAATGACAGTCCTATTGAACATGGAATAATTTCACTGTCCATCATTAGCGAATTGTGATAAGACATTTGACAAGGTGAACAACAGAACACTAGTAAATACAACACACATGATTTCAATACATCAATTGGCGATATATATCTCTATTCTTTCACATATTTCTGGAAGAGACTACAAGCAGTATCAGTGAATAAAACCAGTTCATCATAACATGCTTAAGAATGAGCATGGATTATGTGTCATCATTTACTCAGCTTGCTTATTCATATTCAAAGTACAAGTCAGTGGCCTGATAATTCAGCTATTGCTTATACAAAAAGATAGAAAAAATATATCTTTGTTGCCTTGACCAAAACGGGAATCCTGACCCACTGTGTGGAAACCTTTTTTTAATGTGCAGGATGGGAAAACTTATTTCTTCACTCCATTTTTCCCATGGCAGACAAGAATTGTAACAAATAATCTTGAACTTAAATATTTTGCCTGATGGGTCAGGTTCCAAACCGAGACCCAGGTGACGGCAAACAAAGATAATTTCAAAGGGGAACTAAGAAGTCAAACTTTTTTCTCCAGATTATTTTTGCACACATATTGGCCTAATTTCATTATAAAATTTAGGCAACAGTTTGCACAATATGAGAGACAATAAGTTTGTTTATTATGTGACAGACAACAGAAAAACACTGCAGGAAAACATTAACTTCATTTTTAAAGAGTCCAAAAAAAATTAAAATCATTCACTGATCAGTATTTTTATTTTTAATATCTGTAAAATTAAGACAAGATATAAAGAAAAGAAAAAGGTTACCTTTGAGAATAGAGTGTTTAAACAGTGAACTTTCTGTTTTTCTTCAACAAATGCATAATACTAAAACACAAATTGAGTCCAATCAACATCTGATCATATTTGGGTATATATCCAATTCAGTTTATATCCAATCAACATCTGATCATATTTGGGTATATATCCAATTCAGATACAGGGTACCCCAAAATTGGGAAGACTAAAGGTGGATTTCCACTTAAGAAATTTGCTTCGCGTAGGGTATAATTCTTTGCTGAACGCATGTGCAGATTAATTTTCAGCTATGAAAATTAATCTGCGCATGTGCTCAGGGGAGAATTATACGCAAAGCGAAGCAATTTCATATATGGAAATCCACCTTTAGAGGAGATGAGTTACAACATTGCAGAGGAATATGAACTATCCTTTTCTTGGAGCCCTTACTTTACTTTAAACTCAAAAATTCACAATTATAACATGCATACTATTAAAAAGCACTTAAAATCTAATTTAAATTTTTCCTTTGCATAACACTTTCTCTCATTAAAACAAATAAAATCAACTTACAGTTTCACAGGTATTCACATGATACCATTGGAACACTCAACATTAAATCAAGTCATACCTGAGTAATTCCTTTTAATGTTAATTGATCCATAAGATTAATTTCATAAGGCTTAGTTAAGTGTCGGTCCTGGAAAAAGAAGTAAGAAACAATTTTTTTTATGATTTCAGATCTCTAGTAAAACTGTATGCTTGAATACTACTAGCCTGAAAAAGTTGATACAACAAAAATCAAGAATTCTTGCAAAAGTGGAACAAAACATTTATCCCTTTATATTTTATTTTCAGTAGGTTTAACAGGGAATGAAATTTCATTGCTCAGGGCCAGCGATTTTGTGTTTGCACAAATCTGTCGTTTAGCTGTTTGCATAAACGATTGTTAGCGCTTGCGCCGTTTGGGAAAGAAATCCCGTTCGTCAACGATCGTTTGCGCAAAAAATTCATTTTGAATTCGACTCAGGTTATTATCATGTTTTGGATCCGACTCTGGTTATAATCATGTTTTGGATCACTCTGGTTACGAGATCACACTTAAAAATATTATTGTTTGCCGCCATCCGAACGGATCTACCTTAATCTACTGGGTGAAAATAGTTTTTTAATGCAGTGAGTGGTTTAAAATTTTTTATTGCTCATACCGAAGTAAAAACGTCTGATTTTCGTTGTTTAAAGTAGACACTATAACAACAAGATTAACTTCGAGTTTTTATTTTCTTCACAAAATAGATTTCTAAACTTTGATTTCCATATCTCACTATTGTACAAGAGACTTTGAGTAAAGTTTTATATTGATTATAAAATAAACATTAATTTTAACATTATATTTGAGCATGATTTATTTAATATCGCGTGTGTGTGTGTGGGGGCGTGCGATCATACACGCTTCATTGCCAGGCCTGCAGCAATGTTTCAATGTTTTTATACTTTCTTTATCAGCCATGAAGGATGTATAAGAATTTTAAAACGTCGCCGAATTCAATGTTTTTATTCCTTTACTATAACTTCTTTAATAATATATGTGTATACATTCATAATAAAACTACTTGTGGCATGTCTCTAATCAATGGATCAAAATTAAGTTAAAAAAAAATCGGGAACAAAATAAAGAAATATTCCGACCGGGTTAACCTTCATTACCACAAGAAGAAGAAGCCATCCTGTTTTCGTGAACAAGATCTTTTTGTAACCAAAACAGGTGTTTAGAAAATTCAATACCACACTATAGATGTTAGTGGAAGCGAGAGAGTAGCGGAATGGTTTATAGAGGTTTTTATATGAACAAAATTTGTTATCACTTTGATTTACCTTGAACTCTTTTACAGAAAGTGGAAAAGTAGCTGAATAAAGTAATATTTGTCTATTTCTGGGAAGCATATCAATTAAAGTGTCAAGTAGTTTTTTGAAATCCATGGATAATAGTTTGTCAGCTTCATCCATAACAAGCATTTGACACTGATCCATCTTTGCAATCCCTTTCTTCATTAAATCTAATACACGACCCGGCGTAGCAACAACAATATGAACAGTTTGCATTAGTCTCATAATATCATCCTTTAAACTTGTTCCTCCAAGAGTAACCATGACTCTAGTACCCAAATGGTGGCCAAGATCTCTACAAATCTGGGATGTTTGTAATGCAAGTTCTCTAGTCGGAACCAAAACAAGTGCTAAATTATAAAATAAGCAGGGTAAAAAATATATGAACAATTTTAGTATAGTCTTTAGCTCTTAAATTTATTTGTAAGTATAGATAAACTAGAAAAGTACATGTATCTACATCTACATCTACCGTAAGTCAAAATGGAATTATGAATATTGAATAAATTCAATAACTTTGATTTCTATTGTGACATTCAACAGAAATATAGTAGTCTTGGTATACAGAAAGTTTTAAATCATTCCTTGAAATTCGCTTTAGCAGTCAGCAATTGCTGAGGGTTTAACCAGTCACTTTTGTGAATTGCTGAAGGAAATTTACAAAAACGAAATACATGTATGTAAACACATTCTTCGCCACTTAAAAGTCATCTGTCATTGCTAACATTGTAACATATCCAATCTTTTCTTTTTTGAACACTTTGAACAAGTGCTTTAGTCTTATTTTTAAATTTAAAATAAATAGTTGTGTTGAGCAGTTCGGAGAAATTTCGATATATAAGAAATTTAATTAAACAAAAAGCTAGCGAATAGTTTATTTTTTTCACAACTAAAAGCAAACAAGGAATAGCAAAAATCGATATTGAACTTTATTTAAGACTATTTATTTCATGTTATTAACAAGAAAAGTGCAACCGTTGGAAAAAATGAAGATCAGTAACACGTTTAAAATTGATGTCAACATCTTTAAAGCCAGAAAAAAACTGTTCTAGTTTGCAGGCTGGCCACTCAAATTTGAAAAGGAATTTTCATGACTATTCCATGGCTTTTAATAGAAATTCTATGACTTTTATTGTCAATGACGACTACCATGGATGCCGACGATTATTTTTTGGGACTCTAGATTGCCAAAAACTGCATTATTTTTAAGATTTAACACATAAAATCTCAGAAAATTTGACGATTTAATATACCTCCAGATGGACTGAAATGGCTTTTTATTGGTTCTTTCATCAGTTTAAGAAGGTCAACGTAACCTAATCTCAAGTCAAAAACATTTTCCTTCATAAGCTGCTTTCGTTCTAAAAAAGGTCCTGACCAAGAGTGCAGAGGAAACCGTACCAAACAGGTTGTGTCGACTGTAATCATTTTAAAGAGAGTAAACCACAGAAGGATTGAAGTCAAATAACAAAGCAAATGAACATTACAGTGTCAAATAAAAAAATGCACTTCTTAAATATTGAACAAAATATAAAAAGGAATGACTCATTTCATTCTGTATTTTAATCAACCGTATCTAAACTAAAGAGAAGCTTTTAAAAACTACAACAATGCAGAAAGATTATGTTGGTATGTAGCAACCCTTCCATGAAATGCACATTGGAGTACAACATGAAGAAACAATGTCATTTACCTCCAAGCATATATGATAAAAAAGTAGGTACAACTCATTTGAAGACTCTGAAGCATAGAGGAAAACCGGGGTGGAAGCATAGAGGAAAACAGGGGTGATTATTAACAGAATTACTATCTAAATTAAAAAGTTCCATGACTTTTCCATGACTTTTTGGCAAAATTTGGGAATTCCATGATTTTTTCCATGACTAAAAAAAGTTCCAAGACTTTTCCACGATTTCCATGAGTGGCTTCCCTGAGTTTGTCTTCGGCAATTATTTTGCTAAGGCTTCTGAGATGAATTCCAAGGACTGTAAATTGACAGCAGCCTACAACTGTATGGAAATTCGCACAAACATTCATTTATACGTTTCATCTAAGGATGACGTAATTTGTGACGCAATAAACAATAGTGCAACATGAGCAAAAAAGGCAGTGACATCATTTTAAAATGCATTCTTGGTCCGTCCACAATATTTGTATCCATTTTCATACAGAATGAGTTTTTTGTGTGCATACTTTGTACACTCCTTCTGTGATGAAAATGGAAAGGAAAGACTAAATTTTATAAAATGACTACCTTGAATATGCGTTTTAGCAGGGTCAACCCTTTCAAGTAATGGAATTAAGTAAGCAGCAGTTTTTCCAGTTCCATTTTTGGCTCTAGCCATTATGTCTCTGCCAGCCAGTGCTATTGGAATACTTTGTTCTTGAATAGGTGACGGCTTTTCAAAACCTTTTTCGAATATTCCCATGAGCAATTCTCGTTTTAAACAGTAGTCTTCGAATTCATTTCCTTTAGTATTAGTAACATCCTAAAATTTTAAAATAGTAGTTAAATTTTTTGGGTTTTTTTGTCATACACATTGTTTTTTTATAAGCGTATAAAAAGGCAAACATGAATATGATGCTTTATTTAAGGCCGCAGTTAGTTAATCCTTCGTTCATCGTCACCCGCCCGCATTTATTTTTTTCCTTACAAAATCCCACATTTTAGTTGTTATTGGGAGTTAAACGTTACATTTTCCCTGAAACTGTATTTTCTATGTTTAGACACAAGAAAATATAAAAAATAGCAAGAACATAGTAAAAAATAAAGTTAAAACCATGCCTACATCACTGCACGCAACACTGCTATCATCTGCCATATTTGTTATGCCTTTTCCGTGTGCTCCGTCCTACAGCCACACTCGTTCCCAGCGCTTCTTGCTTCTTTGAGTTTCTCCGTGCATGACTACATATGAAGTTAAAGAAACAACAAGCGCTGGGGACGAGTGTGTCACACAGCATGGAGTGCAGTTTTAAACCAACTATTTACAGCGAGAAAGATTTTATTCTTTTAGGATAAAAGTTTAGGATTCGTCCTATTAATGACAGAGAAGAAGTGGCTTTGTGCATACTTAGTATTCTCATCTATTTGTATTAATTTTCATAAATCAGAGCAAACCGATCTCGGTAAGAAGCGAGACATAGGAGAGTCTACAAAGTGTACACAAAGCCACTTCTTCTCTGATGTTAACAGGACTTTGTATCCGCCACTGAAAATTATTTGTACGATCGATCACCATACATTTAGCCATTAAGAATTAAAACTTGCAGTTCCCCATCACAAACCTTTGACTATACAGGCTGGATCCGCCACTGAAAAAATGAGCAAAACATGACGAAACATAAAATGAGAAAACAGAGCTGCGCATTGAATGAATCAGATCATGCAAAATGAGAACAAAAGTATATTTGATTGAATGATAAAATAAATGCCTCTCAAGGGGAAATCACTATTATCCAGTCGAGAACATTATCGCTAATAAAAAAACACCATTCGACTTACGGAATTTCCACAAAAAAGATTTCCGTTCTTATTAGAACTTGGAGGAATGCTAAAAGGTGCAAGAGACCCTGAGGAAGAGGTTGCACATTTTCCATATCAAACCACGAACCCAGGGCATTCTACTTTTCACTTCCCGCCCAATGTCTGCCATGTTAAAAAGTCACACTCGTAAGTCAAAACAAAATGGTGAAGCATGTGAGAGGAAGTATGTGATTGAAGAAGTAATTTAGGGGTGTGAAGACCTCACTCCTAATGATAAAATGACACATGGAAACCAGTGGATCACGTGAAGACCTCCGTAGGTTTTCTCTGAAAAAAAAATCTGGAAATAATCAAATCACCGCATCCCGCATTCCGTTTTGGGTGATAAATTAACGATGAACGAAGGATTAACTAACTGGGGCCTAATCATCAACGAAATGCAAAAAAAAGGATTTATATAGAGAATATTGATGTTTCGTGAAATTGTCATCATTATTATTGGATATCAGGTAAATCTGAGTTGGATACAACCTTAATTTCTGTTTTAAAATTGAGATAAGATCGAAAATGGATATTTGCTACTAAACTACATTCATTTGCAAAAAAATCTGAATAAGAAATAAGAAACAGTTCTTAATTTCAAATTTAAAAAAAATGCTATGCTAAAAATTAATATTAATAGTGCAAAAACATATCGAATAAGTGTATTTACTCCATGAAATTCAAAGAAAAACCCTCCATTCAACTTATCAGACCCTGTGAAGTTCTTCACATCCAAGCTGATTAGTCTGTCATTAAGTTGAAATATGAAGTTGAAATGAAAATGCATGTAGGTTTTGAGACAATTGAGAGGCTACATAAATATCATGACTATTATTAATTATGAGATTCAAAACTTACAGATGTCCTTATTCTCATATCTGGAGGTGGAATTTTTAAATTGGCTTTCCAATCTGCATTGTTCTTTTTGTGGTCATTTCTAAAAAAGAAAATTGAAAGATATGAATCAATTACAATATTGAATGAAAGTTTTAAGCAACCACTTCCTGTAAGTTTATACAACACGTTGCTACTTCGCATTAGCCGCCGAGATACTAAGGGTATTTTTAGTAGGGACATATGCTGCAAACCAACTAACTTAAAGCAAAAACTTTTCGCTGGAAGAAAATTTTGCAGTTCAATTTTTTTAGCCTACCTGTGAAATTAAAGCCTGCAAAAACACACCAAATGTCCTGACTTTGAAATTAAGAGAGGTTTTTTTTGTTTATTTTTTAGGCGAATTTTGATACCTTTCATAAAATCAAATCAGATTGAAAAAATTTACAGGGAGAAAACCGATTTTTGCGAAAATCATGAAAAATGCAGACAATACTGTACAAAAATGCTGACGTCAGCAAAATAGACAATGCTGACGTCATTAATTTTATATTTATGTACTCGAAAGTGTTTAAAGAACATCTGTGAGAAGTTTCATGTGATATGGACCTATACAACTGAAGTTAGATAGGGGCTGGGGCATTTTTGCACTTCGCCCCATCGGAATAATAATAATAATAATAATATTTATAGTGGCTAGCCCGGAAAATCACAAGGACATATAGTCAGAGGATTATTTCC
>JAUCNQ010134340.1:0-17449 GCA_032352715.1 Bougainvillia muscus | reverse complement strand
CAAAAATGACAAAAACCTCCTCAAAAGTCCTCAAATCTCCTCAAATTTCACTTTGAAAAAAGAGTGGGAACCCTGTAAGAGGACAAATTTTGGCGCGGATTTAATTTGGCAGTGAGCTGAAATGGTTAATTTTGCTAGATTTGGTGAGGATTTAATTTGGCGAATTGAAGATTTTGCTAAATTTGAGGTTGATTTAAAATTTGGCGGGTGACAAAAAATAATAACTAGTTATTGCTTTAAAACTGCTTTTTAACATTAACTCAAGCACCAAAGATAATATTGCAACCTGTAAAAACCCAATAAAAACCATGCTCATACATCGTATTGCAAGTATTTCGTTCGTTATGACCATTTAATTTGGTGGAAAGTTGATTTTGATACGTTTGATGTGGATTTAATTTGGTGGAACGCTGATTTTGTTAAGTTTGGCGTGAATTTAATTTGGAGGAACATTAATTTTTTATGTTTGGCGTGGATTTAATTTTGCGGAATTCAGCAAAATCCGCCAAATCAGCCAAAACATTTTCCACGCCAAAATTTGTCCTCTTAAGGTAATTGAAATGAAAATACTGAAAAGACAGAAAATTAATTTGAAACATTGTGGTTTTTTAAACTTACATGTCCGTAAATTTCCTGGAAATCTGAGCCTGAAACGAAAGCTTCCTAGAATTGTCCTTAAATTTGTGGTTGCATTGTTCTGGAAGAATCTGAAAATGTCCTGGAATGTCTTGAAATTTTAATTTTAAAATTGAGTTGTCACTGTGTAATGTTTCTTTATGTCCATGGGGGGCGAGAAGTGGGGTTTTCAGTTCAGAAAATGTATTTTCGGGGGTTCTGCTGAGGTAAAAATGAAAACGCCAATCATGACACCCCTAAGGAAGTCACTCAATGGCGCCCACGATTCAGAATTTGTCTTAAATACAGTTTTGCAACTTATAGCAAATTTCTAGTTTATAGGATCAGTACTCCTAAAATATTATCTATAAACAGATTCAGTACTCCTAGTGCCCCCCTTCATAAGGCCTTAAACCTTATTTAGACCTTGTAACGTCAACGTACATTCTCAAGTGTGAAAAAATTTTGTACGTCAGTATAAATTTTAGAGGAAATAAATATTCCTGTTAACGAAGTTAATACAACATTGATTTACTCGCAAATAAACTTAAATTTAATTGTCGTATTGAAGATAGATATATATGCAAAATAACAATGTTATTAATACAACGTCCTTGTACTCGATAATAAAACTGAAATTAATTGTTGTATTGAAGATCGTTATTTGCAATATACAGAATAACAACATTAAAATAACGTTATTTCACTCATATTTGAATATCTTATACTAAGTACATAATTATAACTGATACAACAATGAGTGAAAAGATTTATCAGAATCGAAAAATGTTGTGAATGTCACGCATGATGAGTCAATATTATATATAGAATTTGAAATAAAATAATTTGTATGGGTGTTGTTGATGTCCTGTTTAATAATGTATTTTATATTCAATCAAATAAATTTATTTCGTTTCCGAGATGAATAATTGTTTAGGTGCAGAAATCAGTTCTTTTGTTCTTTAAAGAAAAGATGAGGTATTAAACGTACAAAGCTAGAAGAAAGATGTGTACGTCAGTCCAAGAGCACTTTGTAGATACATACAAAAATTAGCTAAAGCATGGTACGTCGACGTACGAGCAAGAACTTTTCTGCATAGGTCAGAGCCTGTTTAACAGATATTTAAGTATGTACATACGTGGATTTGTCAACCCCTGAAGGCGGTTCCAAAATTGCAAAATTTTAGGCTAGAAAAGGAGGGAGTATGCCTAAGAAATGAGTGGGGGGACTAGAAGAATTGAAGTATATCTCCAATTTTATCAGAACTTAGAGTGACTGCATTGTCGCAGGCGTAATATTTGAAGAAAATAGTCTTTAATAATAACAATTGTGAGGCAGAAAACAGAGGTGCAGGAGTGTATTTTCTGTGGTTGCTATGGGTCAAAATCGTAAAAGGTCTTGGCTGGTACCATCCATGGTGTTGTCTAGAAAAGTCACTGTATATCACAGGGATCGACTTTAACTTCTGAAATTTTTGCGGCCGATCTTGCTTACTAGGTCGCTCACTAATTCCGTACATAGACGGATTCAAATCACGCTTTTACTTAGTCACATCAGTAAAACCGAGAGTCAAAGTCATTAATTTTAAATTACTTTATGTATGGTGATGGTCTCTGAAGACTAAGAGTAGATCCTCAACTGCTGTACATTGAAATATATCTAATGTTTATGCTATATCAGAAAAGAAAGGTGTTTGATACACACTTTAACAATCCTGCAGTCTACTTCCGAGATCGACGGGCTGACTTGAAATTCAGCATGGCATAGGGTGTTACGCCTCAACTTCTAGATCGACGAGCCAACTTGAACATCCATTTATGGCGCCGATATAATCGGGTTCTTGTGTTTGAGATCGAAAATGTTATTAATGTAGGGTAGGAAGTGATATAGCCTTTTTTTGAAAACTTACCTCTGAAAGGGAAGTTGCACGCCTTTCAGAAAATCAAAACAGATTCAAAAATTTGACACAGACACAAAAAGCCACTAGAAATCAGGGAAAATCAGGGGATTCAGAATTCTTGATCCAGTTCCTTTTGATAAGTAATTGTGAGGAAATGCATTTCCGGGGTTCTGGAGAGATAAAAATTGAAAATTTTCTCCCTCTACACCAACCGTGGTGGCGTCTTGGTTCATCATTAAATCACAGAAGAGCTTTATTTGGACAAATTAAAACCATTTTTCAAAGGACCTGACTTTTATGGATTCAGGGAATATCAGGGAGAAAGTGTTTTATTTTGTGGTGAAATATCAGGGAATATCAGGGAATTTCTTCTTGAAAAATGCAGGCTGAACTACACAATAACTCTGGCATCAGCATTATGGATAATGTTTACGTCATTATTTTATATTTGCGTACAGTCAGTGCTTAGAACACATGTCCCAATTTTCAGGTTATTCCCTTTATGTTTGTTTTATGTATTGAATTCCTTTTCAGTATGGTCAATTTATATGTCATATAAACTGGTCTTCCCCTCTGCATCTATAGGTAGTAAGAAAATTTAGTTGATTGATTTTCACATTATAAAGTTTCAAATTCAAAGTAATTCGCCAATTGTTGCATCATAAATGCAAATTAAAACATTCATTTTTTTTTACTGGTGCGAATGCATGTATCAAGACTGCCATAAAATTTCAAAAATTGGCCTGTTCTGTTTTCCCCGTACTGCCAAGACACAGGGTTACCACCAAATCAGGGAAATATCAGGGAATTTGAAAGTGACTCAGGGAAAATCAGGGATAAACACGAAAAGTCACTAGAAATCAGGGATAGTCAGGGAATTCAGAATGCTTGACCCAGTTCCTTTTTATACTGTTGCCTGTGTAACTCTTTCTAGTCCAGGAAGTGCGTTTTCTCGGGTTCTTGACAGGTAAAATCGAAAATTTTCTCTTTTGGCGCCTACCATGGTGGGGCCTACAGTAGATAGATCTCAACAGAACTCCCCTGTCTTAAACTTCAGATTCACTAACCCCCAATGCTCGGTCTCTTATGATCTCTATTTGGGATAATTCAAACCATAATACAGAGGACTCATATAGGACTTGGAGGTCATAGAATCAGGGAAAATGTGATATTTTTTGTAGCAAAATATCAGGGATTATCAGGGAATTTGATCTTTGATTTTGAGTGGCAACCCTGAAGACAGTTTTTCTTTCATTTTTTCCCTGTATTTCTCTCAGGTGTCTGTGCGAACCCTGTTACTATCTTTTCCGTCTGTGTCTTTGTTGTCTTGCGATGCGTGGGTTTTGCATTTACCAATTGCTTCGCTGTATTGAAATCACCACATGGCATAATCATATTTCGATGGACGACTCTTGGTTTCGATGAAGGTTTGTCTTCACGACAATGGTGTACACTGGACACACTTCTTTAACGATGTAAACATTATTTTCCCAATAATTTCGTATCTTTCCTGGGCCATCTCTTTCAAATACATTTGACCTTGAGTAAATCCAGATCGATTTTTGCGTCAGCAGTGCTAAATGCCGTCCTGAATTAAAAGAGTTGGATACTAATTTGTGAAAGATCACTAAAAATTCTTATTTTAGTTCTATATAAATGTTATTCAAGCATGCAACTATTAGATGAATTCCATGATCTGGATGAAAATAAGAGATGGAATCCAACTTTTCAGGTAATAAGGGACCGTCAACAAAATAAGAATCCTAAATCGTTCCATTTTCATGTAAAAGGAGTGTTATTGTGCATACTTAGTATGCAAAAAGACACTCCTGTATGAAAATTGATCCGAATTTCTATACAAATTTTGTTGGGGTACCCTTTGGCAGCACTTAGGTTACACAAAATTTGCATAGAAATTTATATCAATTTAAAACTCAGAAGAATTGTTTTTCTATATACAGACCCTCTCAAGAAATTCACATTATAAATTTGCTTCATTCCTGTCAATTTTCATCTCAGACGTAGAGTTACTTTGTATACACAGTAACATTTCATCTGAGGTGAAAATGAAGCGATTTATGAAGGGAATTAAATCGAATTTTTAAGATGAACCCTAATTATTTACAGAGACACTTTCTCTGTGATTAAAATAGTATACGATTTGCCATAAGAATTTTGTGGACAGTTCATACATAGTTCTTACCTGCTATAAGGGTTCGTCTCAAAAATTCGCTTAAATTCGCTTTACAAATTGCTTTATTTTCATCTCAGGTGAACTGTTATGGTGCATACAAAGTATGCACAATAACACTTCATCTGAGATGAAAATTCGAAAGTAATAATTGGATAGCGTCAGATTTAAAAAAAAAAATTGTTAGGAACCGTCTCAAAAATTCACTTAATAAATTCGCTTCATTCCTGTCAATTTTCATCTCAGATGAATTGTTATTGTGCATACTTTGTATGCACAATAACACTTCATCTGAGGTGAAAATAAAGCGATTTGTGAAGCGAGTTTAAGCGAATTTTTGAGACAAACCCTTATAGTGTTTGAACACATATATATGTCTACACTTTGAAATTATAATAAATAGGTATGATTAACTAAGTGTTGCCTAAAAACGGTTAAAACTTGAAAACCTTTTTGCCTACAAGGCCCTTCTTGAAATGCTTTATTTCCTGTGTATATTACATTAATAACATCGGCTCTCTTGGTAATAGTGCATATGCTTTAATTTCTGTGTACATCACATAAACATCTGCTTTCATAGTTACTCTCCAATGCTTTTTTCTTGCTTACTCCATTTCTAATTGAATGAGCATTGCTTTACTAACTGTACCGCTATTGAAGAGTTTAATAAAGAGTTTTTATGTTTATGTACCTTGCACAAAGTTTGCATCCATCGCAACTCATAATATTTTCGTGACAGAAAAAGTATCGTGCATACAGACTCTTTCTGAATAGAAATAGATATATGAATTTCATACAAATTTTGTGTACGGTCCAATAATAATGACTCATTCTAAATAGGAATTTAAAAAATTATATTTTCAAATATTTCAGCTTATGCATCTGGAAACTCGATTAATGAATGAAGAAAAGACTCAAACAATATCAAAACTACCACAAAATAGATCTAAGAACAGATATCGTGATGTGCTACCCTGTATGTTGCTTAGGAACTGTCTCAAATATTCACTTCATAATTTCGCTTCATTCCTATCAATTTTCATTTAAAAAAAGTTTCTTTGTGCATACTTTGTATGCACAGTTAGTCTTCTTCTGAGATGGAAACTCAACTATATGTGAAACAAATTTAAGCTAATTTTATTGAGACTAGCTCTATTGAGAAGAAAGTGTTGCTCTTTGTTGTTTAGAATAAGGAACCGTCTCATAAATTGGCTTTAGAAATTCGCTTTATTCCTGTCAATTTTCATCGCAGATGAAGTGTTATTGTGCATACTTTGTATACACAATAACGCTTCATTTGAGGTGAATATATGAAACGACTTCTGAAGAGAATTTTTGAGACGAACCCTAAATTTTTACTCTGACTTTACTTCTTTGTATGCTTGGTACGTCTGTTAATTTTAATAGGGGTCATCAACAAATTTCGTATCCAAATTGTAATATTTTTATCATAGAAGAAAGTCACAAAGACACTTCTATCGTATTAAAATTGATACGAATTTCCTATGAATTTTGTTGACGGTCCCTAAAAAACACTTGAACTAAGAAAACATTTCTTTTGTGTCGTGTCTTTTTAATTTTATTACACCTTAGATGATGATACACGCGTGAAGTTGAAAACTGATGAAGATGATTACGTTAATGCTAATTATGTTAAGGTACTTCTTATTTCTTAAAATCGTTTTGTTGCTAAATTTGGTTTTAATGACCGTCCACAAAAGTCGTTTCAAAATTCGCATGGAAATTCGTACCAACTTTCATACAGCTGTAGTGTTTTGTGCATACTTAACCCTTTGAGTACCAGCCCCTCACAAAATAAAACCCTTCAAGTCACCATGCTTTTCAGTTGTTTTTTTCCCAAACCGCCAAGGACGTATATATACGACCAAAATGGTCACGTTTACTCAACTCTGGTGGCGACAGACAACTACAATTAGACGTATATATACCTCTGTGGTGGCTGAACGTTGTTTGGGTGTGACATATATATACGTCTGTGGTACTCAAAGGGTTAAGTATGCACAAAAACACTTCTGAGATGCTAATAGTTCATATTATGATACGAATTTTGTGGACAGTAAATTGCTGTATTTTAATCTCAGAAAAAGTGCCTTTATGCTATGCATAAAAGGCCAAATTAGATAACTGAATCAAAATGTTTACCACTGAAACGATTTATGGATCGAACTTTTTGAAATGAACCCTTGGGGAATAACCTATTTAGGTTCCTTTATGAAATTTTGTAGACTAATGGTTTACGTTTGACCACAGAGGATCAACAAACCTCCAACAAATTATGTTTATAGAGTTTCTACCGTTAACTAATATTTAATATTTTAAACTATTATCAGATGAACCAGCTTAAAATCTCTTTTAAAAGTCTAATCAAGATACTACTAGATGCTGATGAGTTGAGTGACAAGTTATTTATTTTTCTTATTTTTCAGCCTCGGATTGTATATTAATTGAATAGCTAAATTGAACGGTTTATCTAACATTATATCAATTTTGTTTTTAGTCACCATTGATAAATAATCGAAGGTATATCTTAGCACAGGTAAGTTCATTTTTTTATATAAGTTTTTGAACCCATCTGTAAAGCTGTAAGTAACGGTCCACAAAATTCGTATTGCAAATCGTAACAGAAGAAGCACAAGTTAATTTAAGTTTTTTTATACTTTCTGTTAGTTACAGGAATCATCTCAGAAATTCACTTAAATTTGCTTCATTTTCACCTCAGATGAAGTGTCATTGTGCATACGAACACTTCATCTGAGATGATAATTAATAGGAATGAAGCAAATTCATGAAGCGAATTTTTGAGGCGAACCCTAAATTGGTCACATGCTTTATTTGCTTAGTTGGTTGCTTATAACGTTCATATTGCGAATCATACCGTTTTCATAAGTTATAAGCCAAAAAACTTCTAAAAATTGATACGATTTACGGTACAATTTTGTGGATGATCTTTTAAAACGTGATTCGATGGCGATTATAGACAATTTACATATAGATAAGAAACAGTTTTCTTTTACTTTAGCAATGGTTTTCATTCACTTTTCTATAAAAAATATATAAAACAATATCCTGTTCTGCCACCAGGTTGCAAGATTATTACGATGCTGTATGCAAACTTATTATTGCATATCTGTTGTAATTTCTAGCCTGCAAACTTAAGTGTTCAGTGACAAAAATAAAAGTTGTAAGACATCTATATTTAGCTATTTATTTATTAACAATATTTATACAGGATAGAACTTGATCAGAAATAAAATAATTTCTGTTATCAACCAAGGTCATAAAAAAGCTAAAATCTATAAAAATGACATATGTAATATTAAAAAATGGTTAAAAATGAATTTACGTCTTAAAGCAGATGAAAGTCCTCCGAGAAAGTTAAGGCAGTACGAATGGAGAAAGAAAGATATATCAGTAAGGGACTGTATTTGTATTATTTATTCATTTAGGGTCCACTACCTAATACTTGTGAAGATTTTTGGCGAATGATTTGGGAAAATAACTCGACAGCTATTATAATGCTTAACAGAATAGTAGAAAAAAATATGGTGTGTGTTCCTAATAAGGATTCGTCTCAAAAATTCACTTGAGAACTTCTCTTTATTGATATAATTTTCAGCTCAAATGGAGTGTCATTGGGCCTACGTTGTATGCACAATGACACTCCATCTGAGATGAAAATGAAGCAATTTGTGAAACGAATTTAAGCGAATTTTTAAGACAAACCCTAATTCAGTATCTAGAATTCTTTTAAATTAATAACACTTTTAATTGCTATTATTACATTTTTTAACGCTACCTGGGTCTAATGTAGAATCTAGAAGAGGGCATTGCCCGATCAGTTAAGGGTTCATCTCAAAAATTCCCTTAAATTCGCTTCACAAATCGCTTCATTTTTATCTCAGATGAATTGTTAATGTGCATACAAAGTATGCGCAATAACACTTCATCTGAGATGAAAATTGACAGGAATGAAGCGAATTTATATCGCGAATTTTTGAGATAGTTCCTTAAATAGGGCAATATTTATACTAAATAACCCTAAAAATACTTAATTTTCTTTGAAAACGAGATATTTTAGGACTATTATATTTTACTTAAAAAGGGCACTTTTACCATCATAATTCAAGGGTAAGCGTCCGAAAAGCACACTGTTAGATGTCCTGGATTAGTACCTGAGTATAGGAAAGATCGCAAACAAATTGTATTAAGGCATTTCAGCTAAGGTGAACATCGTAAAATGTTTACAAAGAATTTTAATAGACGGTCAATAAATACAACCCTCTGAATTAAGAGAACTTTTGTGGTATTATCAATTCTGCCTTAAACGTCTGAATCCATTGTGGTCATACACTTGTATGGTCATACATTTTTATGGTCATACACTTTAATAAAACTCGTTGCATTATAACGATGTGTCCTGTAGCGATCAGTTAAATGAAAGCAACACTGCAAAATAACCATTGTAATACCTGGTTTTCAAAGAAATCTAGTTAATTTTAAGACTACTTTTCATAAAAGCAGCACTTTCACCTTCATAATTCAAAGGGTAGCATTGGATTGGCAGAACGCTCGAAAGACCTGCATTAATTAGTGCCTAAATCAGTGCTTTAATCTTAATAATTAATCTTAAGATCAAATGCCATCCATATTGGCCGATGGGTGAGGAAGAAGTTGTGGAATTTGGTCACTTTCAAATAGTAAATAAAAGTTCACAAATGGATGATACGTACATAATTCGTGATCTTGCTCTTACTAATACCAAAGTAAGTATTTAACCTTTTAATGAACTCTGTTAAAAAAGGGTCATATACGCTTAATAAACGTGTGACCGTTTTGTAGACCTGTACATGAAAGGGTTAATGGCTAAATGGAAGGTTCTGTACTGACCACACATTTTGCATTGAAGGATAAACTTAATTAGTTAAGAGGTTTGTCTACAATTATGAAATTATATAACATTTTTACATATGAAATATACTTAGAAACCGTTCAAAAAGTCGCTTTATAAATTTGCTTCATTCCTGTCCATTTTCATCTCAGATGAAATGTTATTGTGCATACTTTGTATGCACAATAACACTTCATCTGAGGTGAAAATGAAGCGATTGGTGAAGTGAATTTAAGCGAATTTTTTCATCTCAGAAGCATCTAAGGGACCATCCACAAAATTCGTGTCGTAATACGAACCATTTTCATCACAGAAGGAGTGTTTTTGTGCATACTAAGTAATACTAAGTAAAAAACACTCCTGTATGAAAATTGATACGAATTTTGTGGATGGTCCCCTAAATTGATAGGATTTCCCGTCCATAGAATTCTTATGGAAATCCGTATCAAATTTCATGCAGAAGGAATGTCTTTGTCCAAACACGTTATTTTTGTGGACGTTGCATTTAACCGCAAAGTAATAACATTACTGCTTCATTGGCATTCTACCGCAATTTCACATTATCAATTTTATTCTTTAGCAATCAAAAACACGTAAAATAAAACAGTACCATTTTGTTACGTGGCCAGATTTTGGTGTGCCTGATAATCCACAAGCATTCCTTGATTTTCTTGAAAAGATAAAAAGAAGCGGTGCTTTGAGTGACACCGGGAGTCCACCTGTTGTGCATTGCAGGTATTTATTAAATAAACCTTTGACAAAATAAAAGCTGCAATCGATACCTTGTATATAGATATGTATATATAGATGAAGTATAATAGGACTGCTATGAATGTGATATTGCTTCTACTAGCCCAACTAGATTAATGTAGAGTTCCGAAAGTAAGTGGGCGCTTACTTTAGAAGTTAGTAGCTCTTGGGGCATTATACACGGATTGTGCCTACTTTTGGATAGCGCTTAGTATTGGATTGTAAAAAAGTGTTAATACATAAGACAGGAATTCCACTAAAAATATATTTTTCTATAAAGAATGTACACACCGCTTCAACTAATATTATGCTAGTTTTAACTTATCCAGGCGTTTTTTCAAATCTTTTTTTTTGTATTTTTCTGAACTCAATATTTCAGTTCGTAACAGCAAGGAACTTCGATCCCGCCACCTTGATTCCACATTCCCTCTCTTGCTGGCACAGACTCTCCAGCTATGCAACATTTCATCATCACAATGATATGATGTTTATGCTTAAATAACAAACTTTACTTTACCCAACCACTCCCCTGGTGACACTTATCAATTTATATTTTTCATTTTTCATTTTTGGGTGTTTTTTTTGGAAAACTTTTGGGGGCGCTTACTTACTGCATTGCGCCTACTTTCGGGAATAATTAATGGCCATCAAAAACTACGCTTATACACAGATTGCACTTACTTTAGGATCACGCTTACTTTCGAAACTTGTTTTCCCTTGTAAGATAAACGTATTTACATGATAAATATTAATCCAGTATTAAATCTAACTTTAACCTATCAGAATTGATTATAAAGCAACATTTAATTCCATATAAAGCTAATGCAATTTTAATCTGCGTTCAAACAATTTGACCCTGGGGTGTAAATGATGTAAGGACTCGTCAAAAATTCACTATATTAAATTCGCTTTATTCCCATGAATTTTTATCCAGAAGTTATATGCACAATGACACTTCTTCTGAGATGAAAACGAAACGAATTATGAAACGAATGTTTGAGGGGCCGTTTAAGGGGCCGTCTCAAAAATTCGCTTCACAATTCGCTTCATGAGGTAAAAATTATAAGGAATGAAGCGAATTTAAGCGAATTTAAGCGAATTTTTGAGACGGTCCCTAAGTTTGCACTTTTTAAGACAATCCTTTATTCCGTTTTCTTTTCGTATTTATAGTGCTGGAATCGGCAGATCTGGTACGTTTTGTCTCGTGGATGCAATTCTAGCTATTGTAAGTTTTAGGGGCCGCTTACATGGAGTTTTACTTTGCCTCTAGTGAGATTTTTACGACTTCGGTCTTTGATCAAACATTTGTAAGCGCTTACATTTTGTAGACAAATTGAAACTTTGGGTCGAATTTCACTTTGGGCGTAGTGAAACTCATGTAAACGTAGGCTAAGTTTAGGAAATGTTTCCTTGATAAAAATATTAAATAGAAATTAACTTCTATCGAAAGTCCTATGCTTAATAAGAGACTATAATAGTGATATGTCTTGGAAAAAAGTAATTTAGCTTGCAGCAATCTGGAACGCTTCTGCAACTCCCCTGGAACGTTCCTATGACAAAATTCCTGTGTTCCAAGTCTTCCAGTTGTTCTAGTGTAGAGTCAATGAGTTTGCTTGGAGCAATGTGCTAGTTGACTAAGGAATGCTTAGAACGCTTTTAGAACGCTTGAGGAACGCTGAGAGCGCTGTTTGGCTTAGGTAACAATTCCGCTTTTCATGGGAGAATTTCATTTCCTTTATAAATGGATGATTCAGTTTAAATACACAGTGTGTGTGGTTGATGAAAATCAATCAGTTTTGACTCTTTTCGAACAATTTGGTATTAGATTGCATATTGATTCGTTTTTTAGGCTGAGCGAGATGGTAGTACTGACAATATTGATATACGTAAACTGTTAATGTCTTTTCGTAAATGTCGATGCGGGTTGGTGCAAACTGCAGAACAATTTCGTTTTGCTAATATAGCTATCTTACATGGTCTGCATGTACTTTTTCCTGATTTATTCAAAGATAAAGAATTTTTTATTGCAGGTAATTGTTTTCCTGTGCCTATAGTCTTGCCTAGAATAGGAGGGCAGCGTATGTTAAATATTTATGTAAAAGGGCCCTAAAAAACACAGTGGACAGTCAAAATAATTAAATTTCTACTGAACTTAAGTAGTACTAGTAATGAGAGGGAGATTTGAGATAAATCACCCTAGTGAATTTTTGGAAATTTTCGAAAACATCCGAGTGAAACAAGTGTGATTTGAATAATTTTCAAAAATGAAAGAGGGTAGATTTAATCCCAAAATCGCTGGAACCAAACATGTGATTCCTGGTCAATCACACAAAAACAACAATTCTTTTTTTCATTTCAACTTTTTCAACACAACTTGTTCAAACAAACAGCACACAAAAACAACTCTGATATCAGGATGAAATGTGAAAAATGTTCAAACATTCGAAAAACAATCGATCACATCATTTTTTTAACAGAGGGTGATTTCAAGTGCCAGAGGGTGATTTCAAAAACAGTGGGATGATTTCAAAATAACAATGTTCACTGCGCCATTTAGATCTCGTCCAAGTGTGTGATTAATTCATTAATATGTTAAAATTGAGCGAACGATTGCTCAATTTTAACTTATTAATTAATTTATTCTGTCGTATTTTATCCTAATTTTATCAAAATGGCATTAGAATATTTTTTGGAAAATATTTTTGTTTATTTTATAAAAGAAGATGATGGTGAACCTCCACCATTACCTCCACGTCGAACAAAAGGAAATCTACCACCAGAGAAACCTGACCGTTCTGCAAAAACTGAAGATACAAAACAACAAATATTATACAAACAAATACTTACAGGTGGGTAAAAGAAAATTCTTATCAATATTCATACAGAACGATTTTTATTGTGCATACTTAGTATGCACAAAAACCATTCTTCTGTGATGAAAATGGAATGATTTTTGATACGATTTTTCTGGACGGTCCCGGAAAATTTGTACGTAAATTTGTATCAATTTTTATACAGAAGGAGTGTCTTTGTGCATACTGAGTATGCTTAAAGACACTTCTTCTGTGATGAAAATGGTACGATTTTGGATCCGAACTTTGTAGACGGTCCCTTACAGGTGTGTAAAAGAAAATTGATTGAAAGTAGAAAGGATCCAACTCGCACTAACTTCAACCAGATGGCTAGCACTTTGCTTCATAAACCGTGCTAGAACAGTGCTAGCCATCTGCCTGCCTGCCTGTTTTGGCCTTACTCTTTCAATTAATGACTTGACATTGACTGTGTGAGCGCTAGAAACCTATGTGCCCGGTAGAACATACAATGGAGTGATTTTGCTTCCTAACTGTCACATGTGAAATGGAAAAGTCAACTTAAAGAAAATTAATACTAGCTGCTAATTATGTTCATTTGAAATATATCTATAAAATTGTATCCTTTTGAAAGGTAGAACTTAAAAGCTGTCTAATGAGAAACTTTTTCTCGCTACGTTTTCGATTAATCTGCATTTAATTTCAGTTGTTATTCCACTTGCAAGAGTTGGGAAGCTATCTCTCTCCACTGTGTATGTTCTACAGGATACAGAACTTTCTCGTACCATGGTTTAACGATGCATCAACCTGCTGAAATCTGAAGTAAAACTCTAGATTCCTGCAGTTTGTTTGATAAAATCGTTAAGGGATGACTTAAGTGTATATATACATAAGTATTCGACGAATAAATAAATAAATAAATAAATAAATAAAGTAAGTGTAATCTAGAGTATGAGGGCAGTGTCTGATAAGTTGAATAAGGACAATTTTTAAGAAACCCCGAGCGTACCTAGTTTTCTTTAAAAAATAAGTATTTTTAGGATTATTTCACATAAAAAGGGCACTTCACTATCGTACTGAAAGTGGGAGCGTCCGATTGGTAGACGCTTTCAAGACTGGTTAACTTAACCCTTCTATATAGGCATTTGATCTACAGCCGGTAGGGTGATATTGGTATAGAGTTCAAACATCGCTACTTATAATTAATCTGAACTTATCATCAATTAGATGGCCTAACCAATTAGTTCAATGTAACCATATAACTGTTTCTCTAGAAACGAATAAGATGGTACAAATAAGGAAATTATTATTATAAAATAAACAAAAATTGTTCACAGGCATGAAGTAAGGGACCATCTACAAAATTCGTATGGAAATTCGTATTAATTTTCATACTGAAGGAGTGTCTTTATGCATACCGTACATAGTATGCCAAAGTATGCACAAAGACACTTCTTCTGCAATGAAAGTAATACGACTTGTGATACAAACGTATTTTTATGGACACTCACAAATGTTAACATTGTTTATTAAAAACTTAATGTATAAGGGACCGTCTCAAAAATTTGCTTAAATTCGCATAAATTAGCTTGACAACTCGCTTTATTTTCACCTTAGATGAAGTGTTATTGTAACACGTAAGTGTTACAATAACACTTCATCTGAGGTGAAAATCATTAGTAATGAAGCGAATTGTTAAGCGAATTTAAGCGAATGTATAAGAGTTTATAAAAACATAATGTTCCTACTCCATTGTGAGCTCCGATAGGGAGAGTGGATTTATCAAATAGATGCAAATTAACAATTTAAAAACAGATGAAAGTGATATCCACAATTATAAAAAAGTATTACAAGGACAATAATTGGACATCACTCCAAAAGCATCATATAGTAAAATATCAGTCTATAAAACCCAGATTAGATATGTAGGTTGCACAAACACGACAGAAACAATTTAACTTGGGAGAAACTGTTAAGTCCTGACTTAAAAGAATCACGAGTCAATCCCACAATTGAGCAACGATACACGATATAGAGTTCAATCTAAAATTAGAGGATTTGACTCTGTTACGTTTCAATGCGGTAGATGATTGCAAATTTTACGGATGACAACTAAGATTAAAAACATTCTTATGTAAGGTATTCAAACCATTCAAGGTTTTGAAAATCTCCTGTAATATAGTTGTGTGTCATATGTGTGGACCAATAGTACATTAAAAGTTTTGGGACCGTCCACAAAATTCGTATCATAATACGAACCATTTTCAGCACAGGATAAGTGTTTTTGTGCATACTAAGTATGCACAAAAGCACTCCTTTTTCATACGAATCTTGTGGTTGGTCTCTTAACTGTGAATATGACTATAACATTTAGAATCATCTGAAGGAAGCGACGAAGAAGAGATCATTGACCTTTCTGATGATGAAACATTTAACGTAATACAACCTCAAGAATTTACTGATACTACAACTCTGGTTAATCATGAAGACATCAATGTAAACATAAAAACAACCACCACCGAAGAAGACACAAGTATTATACCCAGTGGAAGCAAGGCAAGGCAAGTTTATAAGTTGTTCGTAGTTTTTTCGTAGTTTTTTTTTAAACTCACTTGTGATTAAGTTTCGTACATAATTGACGTATCTAAGGGACCGTCTACAAAACTCGTATGGAAATTTGTAGCAATTTTCATACAGACGGAGAGTCTTTGAGCAGACTTAGTATGCACATAGACAATTCTTCTGAGATGAAAATGGTCCGATTTGGGATATTAATTTTGTACGATTTGGTATATGAATTTTGTAGACGTTTCCTAATGAACTGTACACAATTTTTAATTACTAATTGTACTAATTCATGTCAATTAGCGTATTTGAAAGAAGCTGATGAAAATAGTTTGTTTTTCGATACGAAAGTTATCAGTGGTTCTTTACTCACGGAGGGTGTCTACAATTTGTGGTTACTATCTTGGGTTTATTATTGTAGTTTCTTTAGTAGTCTATCAAAATTACGCCTACTATCAGGGGGTGCCTACTATCAATTTCTCAGTAGTTGATCAGTTTGTCATGACTGGTGTGAAGATGAAAAAATAATGAGCTAGATTATTTTTTCTGTTTCATTCTTTTTTTTAGCGAAAACAACGAGGTTCGTCATCGCCTCCGCGAGAAGAAAAGGAAAGACACAAAAGATCTCATCGAGAATATAAAACGTAGAATGAAAGATAGCGAAGAAAAATCTTCATTTCAATTACGTCATCTATTTTATGCGGGTGCTGCGATTGGTGTTTGTGTTGGTATGTACGTTGTTATTACAAAATGGTGGAGTTAATGTTTGTGTAGTTGTGTTGCTATTTGTATCTGCAACATCCCTAAGGGTCCGTCTGAAAAATTCGTTTTATAAATTTGCTTCATTCTTATCATTATTCATTCAGAAGGAGTGTCTTTGTGCATACGTTGTATGCACAATGACACTTCTTGTGAGATAAAAATGAAGCGAATTGTGAATCGAATTAAAGCGAATTTTTGAGACAAACCCTAACGGATCGTCCACAAAATTCGTATCAATTTTCATTCAGAATAAGTGTCTTTGTACATACCTAGATGCACCATAAGACACTTCTGCTGTGATGAAAACGGTACTATTTGCGATACGAATTTTGTGGATAGTCCCTTAGGGACCGTCCACAAAATTCGTATGGAAATTCGTATCAATTTTCATACAGAAGGAGTGTTTTGTGCATACTTAGTATGCACAACAACACTTCTGCTGTGATGAAAATGGTTCGTATTACGATACGAATTTTGTGGACGGTCCCTTATTATTTCAACAAATCTTACCATGTTAATGTATCTAAGAAAAAGTGTCTCTGTACATACTATGTATGTACAAAATACTTCATTAGAGAAGATCTCTGTAGGTGCAAAATTTTGTTTTATGATTCGTTTTATTTGACCTATGATTGCAAAAATGTTGTCTTACACAAAATTCATATATAGTAATACGAACCATTTTCATCACAGAAGAAGTGTTTTTGTGCACACTTAGGGACCGTCCACAAAATTACTATCGAAATTCGCATCAATTTTCATACAGAAGGAGTGTTTTTGTGCATACATGCACAAAAACACTTCTTCTGTGATGAAAATAGTTCGTATTACGATACGAATTTTGTGGACGTTTCCTAAGGGACCGTCTTAAAATTCGCTTAGATTCGCTTCACAATTCGCTTCATTTTCACCTTAGATGAAGTGTTATTGTAACACGTAAGTGTTA
>JAUCNQ010134229.1:0-17451 GCA_032352715.1 Bougainvillia muscus | reverse complement strand
TACATAATATAATTAAGAATTAACAGTAATTATACACCATCGCAATGCTCTGACTAGGGCTAGATCCGCCACTGCATGCTGCACCTACATTTGAACTAAGTAAAACAATTTTTTTTATAAGTGTGCTTCAAAATCGTCTACTGAATCTGAATATATAATTTGTAATGAAATTGAATGTCTTATTTAGTGTGATTTGTACCACAGTCATTCTCTTACAGAGGCTGATTCAGAACGTTGACGTGGAGATTCAAAACATGCTCAAAGGCATTAATTCTAATAGCTTTCGGTATAAGAACGAAAGAATTAAAACTTTTAGCTCCTCCTCGTGTTATTCTGACTAGGGCTGGATTCGCTATTGAACCTGTTCATAGGTTTTAGATAAATATATTTTATTTTCTATCTTATTTTTGGAGAATGAATCAGTGATGGATTCACTCTGCATGAAAAGTTATCGTATCCTTTAACGATTTTATCAAACAACATGTTGAAATCTAAATCTGTGTGTGGTGTGCACTACGTTTTATGTGGGCACTTATCCCTTTTTCTGGCTATTTCGTACTTACTAATAATGCTCTATTTATACATTCATAATCGATTATCGACACTCTTTTCATTAGCTCAATGCTGTGGCTATTTCAATGCAAATTTTTATATATAGACATACTTATGGTTATTCCCTTTCTTAATATTAAATTGATTAAAAGATTTTTAGTTGGTTTTAACTGATTTTTTACTCATTTTGACTAATTTTACTTGTATGTATATAACCAGGACGGACAGTGATAGCAGTTTCTTTGTATATATATGTATATATATAATTGTAAACTCGGAAGAAGCTATCTGTACGTGTTCTTCAAAATATGTGTTCTGTAAATATTTGAAAAATTCCTACAGAAGTGTCCTTGGTAAAGTTTATTTTTAGCATTGTTGCAGGCTTAAAGCCTGCAACTATGCTAAAAATGCACTCCACCATGCTCGATTTTTTAGAGATTTGCTGCATATTTACAGAACAGATATTTTGAAGAACACCTCTGAAGGGATGCTTCCGTAAACTGATTTCCTTATCCTGTATAAATATTCATGAATAATAATAATCAATATTAATAATATATTCCTTAAAATAAAACATCGTCTTTAATACAGTCAGACATAGTTAGAGTACCAATATGGGGACTTAAAATGATTAATATTCCATTTGTGAAACTACCAAAAAAAATCATTCCTGTTAATTTTTATCACAGATGAAGTGTCATTGTGCATACTTTGTATGCTCAATGACACTTCATCTGAGATGAAAATGAAGCGATTTGTGAAGTGAATTAAAGAGAGGTTTTGAGCAACTACCTCTGATTTGCGCATCTCGCAAATCAGAGAGACATAAAAGGACCCTGGGAACGAGGTTTGGTTTTTGAGACAAACCCTAAACTACCAAAAAATATTATAACTTTTGTGTACCTTTTATTGCTTAGAATGCTTAATTGTGTTCTGGATTTGCCTATGGAGAACGCTAGCTTCAAGATAAACAGAAGCGAATTCAGAACATGCAGAGGCGGACTCAGAACATGTTTTTATCTAGTCACAGCAATGAAATGGAGATTGAAAGCATGCTCAAACTCATTAATTTTTAATTGCTTTTGTATGATAATGGGTCTTTAAAGACCCATTATCATACAAAAACTATTAAGAATTAAAACGTTTAGTTCTTTATCGTGCTGTTCTGACTAGGGCTGGATCCGCCACTGACATGCTTTTACCTAGTCGCAACACTGAAATGGAGCTTCAAAGCATACTCAAATTAATTCTAATAGCTTTCTGTAAGACGATTGGTATCTTAAGACCATCATCATACAGAAAGTTATTAAGAATTAAAACTTTTAGCTTTTGTTCCTGTTGCTCTGACTAGGGCTGAATCAGCCACTGATAAAACTGATAAAACAGATAAAACATATTCGTAATAATATCAATTCACATATATTTTTCAAATATTTATTTCATAAGTAACTGTGTAATCATATTGTATCGTAATTAGTGATTATGTTTGGGTGTTATAGGAGGCTTTGCTGTAACCCCAGGCTTTGTTGCAATTGCAGGCTTTGTTGCAATTAATGAATATGTAGCAGCTGTATTAGATTTTGAAGTGATTGCAGGTTTATTTGGAATTTCAGGTTTCATTGGAATTGCAGGCTTTATGGTTGCAGTTGATGAGTGGGCTTTAGAAGTTGTACCAGGTTCTTGGGTGATCACAGATATTGGTTTTATAACAGCTTCTTGATTATTAGTTGTAGTTCGTAATTTCACACCAAACCTATTTACAGAATTAACTGCAGGGTTTGTTCCTGTATGAATCAAAGGATTTTGCAATGTAATTGGTCTTGATGAAGTATCCTTAATATTCCCTGTTTTCGAATTATTCTCATTCTTATTAAGAGTAGATTTCAATTTAACACCAAATAATCCTGTTTGGGTTGCAGATGGTTGTGCTTGGACAACAGGTTTAACTGGCCCACTTAGTTTATTATCATTTGGGTAGGTTTTAACATTTATTTTCTTTAAAACTGCGGGTGTCTAAAAAAAATTACGAAGAGAAACATTTAAATGATGATTCAGTGACGAATCCAGCCTTAGTCAGAGCAACACGAGGAAGAACTAAATGTTTTGATTCTTAATAGCTTTTTGTATGATGATGGGTCTTTAGAAACCAATCTTCTTACAAAAGCAATTATAAATTTGAGTCTCCATTGTACTGCTGTAACTAAGTAAAAGCATGTTCTGAGTCCGCCTCTGATGAAAATAACATATTTCACTTAGAGAGTCCGTCCACAAAATTCATATAACAAATATAACTATTTTTATCACAGAAAGGAAGTGTATTTGTGCATACTTTATATGCACAAAGACACTTCTTCTGTGATGAAAATGGTACGAGTTTACTGAAAAAATCTTTGAACGACCCAAATGGTTGTATAAGAAACATCCTCGCAACTTAAAAGTAAAAGTTCTCAGCAGATTTCAGCAAGTTGTTTGATAAAATCTTTAAAGTAAAACTTCCACTTTTTATGCAGTGCGAGGTCGATTTTTAGAAATTTATTATTATTTCATAAAAATGTTATGAGGCGTTTCTAACAACCCTCACATTCTCCGTGGCTACGTTTAGAGTAAGACTGAACCTCTCCAAAGTAAGTTAAAATTGAGTATACGGTTGTAAAAAATGCTAATGACTTAGGATTTAAATACCAGTGGTGGATTCAGACCAGAGGCGGACTCTAATCACAGCAGTATAATGGAAACTTAAACTCGTTTATTTTTAATTGCTTTTGTATGAAGATGGGTCTCTTAAGACCATCATCATATAAAAAGCTATTAAGAAATAAAAAAATGTTAACTTTTGTTCACCATTTTATTGCCTGGATTAAATTAAATCGTGTTGCGGATCAACTTATGTCGAGATAGCATCAAAAGTGTGTTTTATAAAACATTTTATTTTCATTTCAGATAAAATGCCATTTTACCTACAATGTATGATACTTGTTCTGAATGAAAATTGATAGAAATTGAGCAAGTTTTTTGATAGAGAACTTCAGGTTTTTTAATAAGCTAATATGATATTTCGCACTGCACAAAATCCAGCTGTTTCAAAACCTTTCTACCGTCTACTCCCGTATTCAGTCTGTATACGTCGGTATTACGACAGAATGCTAGCATTCTGTCGTAATACGGACGAATACAGACGAATACGGACCTATTGGGTTTTTGCGCAGTGTTGTGCAATGTATTCAACTGTTTAGCTGTCATGTAAAAATAATGCTTATATAAATTTATTGTTAGGTTGCAGATCTAGCGCTAGTTTGAGCATAACAAAGAAGGCTAAAATGGTTAAATTGTAATAATTAACAACTGATCGTTAGCCTTATCGTTAGCCTTAAGGGCTAACGATCATTTGTTGAACTATTAAACATCAATGACTTCTGTTCTCCGTTTTATTGCTTTGACTAGGTTAAAACTTGTTCTGTTGCTATCTGTACCTCCTGAGAACGAGGCCCTTCATGCTGCTGCGCAAGCAAGGAACTGGGAGCGTCGATAATAGTCCGTATCCTAACATATTGACTGCTTCTATAACTTATTCAAAGCAAGACAGTGGAGGCGGATTTAGAACATGCTTTTACTTAGTCACAGCAGTAAGTGGAGTACTCAAAGTCATTAATTTTAATTATATTATGTATGTCGCTGGGTCTCTAAAGACCCAGCGTCATTCATAATATAATTAAGAATTAACAGTAATTATACCCCATCGCAATGCTCTGACTAGGGCTAGATACGCCACTGATACAGTGGAGGACAAAAGTAATTATTTTTAATAGTTTCACAAAGGGTGTTTAAGCTTTTTAAAATCTAATGATCTTGTTTTAAACTATTAAAAGTATTTAATATTCATCTCTAAGGTAATACTCTAACTAGGTCCACCACTGGTATACAAATTCTAAGTCATTAGCATTTTTTACAACCGTATATCTTATTTTAAATTATTTCATAGTCTAGTAACTTACATGTTGGGGTTGTGGTTGTCTTTGAGAAGATCCATCCAAATCAATATCAGATATCGATTCATAAATATTATCATTTATAATTTTCATACTCCTTTGGTTTTGTGATAATTCCACTTGTGGTGCTTCAAATAATCGAGCTTCTTTTGTTGTTTTATGAGGTACAAACTTCTGTTTTGATGTACTTGGTGCTTCCACGGGTACAAGTATTGTCTTTGCAACTCCATTCTCAAATACTGTTTTCATTCGACATTGACTTGTCTTGTTTTGAAATTGATTACTACTTGTCTTTTTTAGAAGTTGATCAGAGGACTTTTCTTTACGGATAAGTTTATTAAAATCTGGATCCACAGGTTCGAGTATTGTTTTTGCAACCCCATTTTCAAATACTGTTTTCATTCGACATGGACTTGTCTTCTTTTGAAAGCTTTCGTCTTTTGTTATCTTGTCTTTCACTGGCTTGTCTTTCGTTTTTGACTTCTTCTCTTTTTTCTCGCTCTGTTTTTTCTCTTTCGTACTAGATTCATTGTTTTTCTTTTTATCATGATTAACAGATCGTCCAAATCTTTTGACAGTAAGTGCAATTTTCAGCAGTGAACCAAATCTTGTTTTCTTCTTCTCTTTATTTTCTGTTGTCTCTTCTGCGCTTTTTGATGAGCTGGCAACAGCTTCCAATGGTGACTGGCTTGTTGAACATTCGCCAGGATCGTCCTCAATACAAGTGTCTTTATACTCTTCAATTAGTTCGTTCAAGTCAGGTAACTCCACGAGCATGCTCGGTTGATTACTAGCGAGGATGGTTTCGGTAGAGCTTGTACAACTTTGCATTGATCGAATACTTACAACAGAAAGATTCTTCGAGCTTGATCCAGTATGGAATGTTGGTAACAATTCATCTCGTTTCGTTCGTTTCTCGTGGCTCCATTTACTGCTTACAAGTTCTTCTCTAGACTTACTATGTGCGCATGAATCATCATCAGAAGTTTTTAAACGTTCTTGCTTTCCTTCGTTTTCCATACTTTGAAGGGAATAGTATACCTTCATACCTGGTTGCTTACTTCCAACCATAGTCTTATTAGAGTTACTTCTCGACACTGTACCTTTGGTTTTGTTGGAGTGGAGCGTTGCTCCTAGAAGCATGCTACTGCTGTCTTGTTTATCATCGTTGTCATTAACATTCGGAATATGATCTTTTCCTTTTCCAGGGACTGTAGTTGAAAGTGTTGGGATAGCTGGAAATGCAAAGCTGCTTACTTTCTCAATAGAAATTCGAGTCATTAAACTATTGTCGTTAACAATACTCCCAGAAGCAAACATTCTGTCATTGTTACCAGCTGGAAGAACATTGCTATGTTCTAGAGAGTTACTGCTGTGTTTTGCAGAAGAAACCACGTCAGTAACGGAAGTTATAGAAGCAGCCAATATGTTAGGATATGGACTATTATTGACTTGAACGTTAATAGTTTTCAGGTTCGTTTCATCATGATTGATATGGTTGTTGTCATTTAAAAGATCGGTAGAATATGTGTAAGTTGCCATGGAAGAAACATTGTTTTCTTGACCATCTATTCCGTTAAAGGAGATCTGCAGTGAATCTGATTCAGCATCGCCAACCATCATTTGAAGATTAATTTGATCTCCTAGATGTCTCTTTAGTTTTGTTTCTTCAGCATTCTCAACGCTTTTAGCTGTAGTTACTACAGTGTACTCGTGATGTAAAGTCATACTAGCTCCGTTTTCACTCTGCACCTCATCGTTACTATTTGGAAATTCAGACTTGTTGATTTCGTAACCGTTAACAGTATCTTTCTTCCGCACTGAGATTGATCTATTTCCGTCATCGTGTTTTATTTGTTTGTTGATGATCTCTTGTGTATCAGCATTCAAAGATTTAACAATTGGAACTGTTGTTTGTGTTTTTATTGTAATAGGGCTAGTACAATCAGACATAATAGATGATTGTTGTTCTAGGAGTGGTAATTGTTCTATTACTGTACGTTCTACACTACCATTAAAAGGGTCTACATGCTGGTCTGTAATTATGCTTTGTAGTACTGCTTGTGAAATGTCATTTGCAGACTGAGGTTTTTCTGTTTGGTTTTCCATCGTTGATAAATTTAATTCAAGATGTTCATTGCTGTCACTAGTAACCTGTTTTTCTTTCACTAGATCAAGATCGTCGGATGGTTTATCTGTTTCTGACGTTTCGTTGGAGTTCTCTAATAACCTGTCCCAATAATCTGGGCTAGTCATAACAGCGTTTACACTTTGCATCAACTTAGATTGTTCTTCATTAGTAGCATCCAGACGAAGTTTAGTAAGTTTCACACTTTGTGCAAATGTTATTCTTTTACGTCTTTTTAATGGTGGTTTAACAGGATCTTGTTCTTGTTCGTTTTCATCAATTGTTTTTGCTCTTTCTCTTTTTAGTTGATTGTTTAACTCGGTACTGCTATCTTTATCTTCTGTTGTTTCCGTTAAGAAATTGCTATCACGAATGTTTTCGATACTTGATTTTCTTTTTCTTCTTTTCTGGATATACTCCCTGCTTTTTGATGATGAACTTTCTGCTTGGTTTACGCCTGGAATATCAGTATATTGTCTCTGAATTTCAATAGGTGGTTGACCCCCGTAATCTTCTTCCGTTTTGTAACTATCTAATTGAGAATCAAAACAAACTATGCTTCTATGCTTGTCTTCATTTACTGGTTCCATATTAAGATACGATAATTTTTTTGTTTCGTTTTCAAGCGATGTACCACACTCTTCAACGTTTCCATGAGTGTGACCTTCAAAAAGACCTTTATCCCCACTTATGAAGATTGCTTCTACCTCTACCCTTTTAGTTACAGATTGTAGTTTCTCTTTCAGGGACAATCGTCTGTCTTGTTGATCACTATTTTTGAGGGTCAAATTTTCATCGACATTTTCTTCTGTGTTAATATTATTAATATTATTATCTCGCTGGCCTATATCAACATCGGTCAGTTTATCTGGAATATTCGTTTCATTCCCACCTGTTGGTGATGTACCACTAGCTTGATCCTGATTGCCAAGTAACCGATCCCAAAAGTTTTGAGTTGTCATCACTGTACTAACAGACTGTTTTAGTTTTGATTGTTTTGTGTTATCTAAAACATATTTTGCAACTCTCACTCCTTCCGCAAATGTTACGGTTTTACGTTGTTTTAAAGAGGATTTCTTCATCTCATGTTTTACGCCGACTAACGTTTTTAATTCTGGAATTTTCTCTTGTTTAGAATCTGGTTGAACATCTACACTTGTAGTTCTTTTCCTGACTGATTCCATTGTTACTGCATTTCCCCTATTTTTCAATTCATACCTTAGTCGTGAAAAGGAATTGATGTTATCATAACTTGTCAATGCTGGTCGATAATTTAGAGAGGAATATTCAGCAGGATTAGTAGAGATTGCAGTAACATGTTCAGGATTTCTCACCATCCATTCATGTTTATTTAATGTCCTTTCTTCTTCAGAACCATCATCCGGCGGAAACAAGCGTGGTTGTTCTCTTTTAACCGAACTTTCACTTCTGTTTTCTAATGACTGGGATTCTGCAATTGTTTTAACAGATGAAACAGATGTGTTAGCTGCATATAGATTTAAAACACCGGCATAGTCTTGAACTGGACCGACTTTCACATTTCGAATACAATCATTATCTTCACTTAAGTCTGAATCTTCATCTGAAGGGAACAAGTCTTCTGATTTGTCCTTTTCCTTTCGCTGTCCTCTCCAAATTGAGTTGCTATTTCTGTTTCCAATGTTACTATTATCTTCTATGTCATTAGTAGCTACACCTTTGCTAATATCAGAATCTTCATCAGAGGAAAACAGTGCTTCTGATCTATCTTCTTCAATATGCTGTACTTTCTGAATAGAAGTGGTGTTTGTACTTTCTATTTTACTATAAGATAAGACACCAGATCCATCTCTGTTTCCAATTATAGCTACTGTCCCTGAGTTGGATGAATCATTGTTTCTTGACAGGATGTCATCAGATAACACGTTAGATCCATCTCTATTTCCAATGTGAGCTGCTGTTTTGGAGAAGGATGAATGATTGTTTATTGACAAGTTATTATCTAATGCGATACCAGATCTATCTCGGTTTCCAGTCTGAGCTCCTTTACCTGATATAGATGATTCATTGCTTTCAGATAAAATATCATCAGATAATATACCAGATCTATCTCTGCCTGCTATCAGTGTTCCGTTTCCGAAAACAGATGATTCATTGTTTCTTGACAGGATATCATCAGATGAGATACCAGATATATCTCTGTTTGCATTGTGTGCTCCTGTTCCTGAGATGGACGAAACATTGTTTCTTGTCAGGATATCCTCAAATAAGATATCAGATTTATCTCTGTTCCAACTGTGAGCTGCTGTTCTTGAGTCCGTTGAATGGTTGTTTCTTGACAGGTTATCGTCAGATAAGACACCAGATCCATCTCTGTTTTCGATGTTAGCTACTGCTCTGGAGAGTGATGGATCATCGTTTCTTGACAGGATATCGGCAGATAAGACACCAGATCCATCTCCGTTTCCTTTAAGGGTTCCTATACCTGAGTTGGATGAATTATTGTTTCTTGACAGGATATCATCTAATGAGATATCAGACATATCCTGGTCTACTATCGGAGCTCCTGCTCCTGAAATAGATGATTCATTGTTTCCTAACAAGATATCATCAGATCTAACTCTATTTCCTATCTGAGCTCCTGTTCCTGAAATAGATGATTCATTGTTTGTTGAAAGGATAGCATCGGATAAGACGCCAGATTCATATCTGTTTTCAATGTGTGCTCCTGTTCCTGAGATGGACGATTTATTGTTTCTTGACAGGATATCATCATATGAGATACCAGATCTATCTCTGTTTCGAATGTGAGCTGCTGTTCTTGAGTCCGTTGAATGGTTGTTTCTTGACAGGTTATTATCAGATAAGACGCCAAATCCATCTTTGTTTCCAACGTTAGCTTCAGTTCTGGAGAGTGATGGATCATGGCTTCTTGACAGGATATCTTCAGAGAAGACAACACATCCATCTCTGTTTACTTTTTGTGCTGCTGTTGCTGAATTGGATGAATCATTGTTTATTGACGTGATATAATCTAATGAAATATGAGAACTGTCACGGTTTCCAACCAAAGCTCCTTTTCCTAAAATAGATAATTCATTGCTTCCTGAAAGAACATCATCATATGTGACACCGGATCTAACTTTGTTTGCTATCTCAGCTCCTGTTTCTAAAATAGATGATTCATTGCTTCTTGACAGGATATCGTCAGATGAGATATCAGATCTATCTCTGTTTCCAATGTGTGCTCCTGTTTCTGAAATGGACGATACATTGCTTCTTGACAGGATATCATCGGATGAGATTCCAGATCTATCTCTGATACCAATGTGCGCTGCTGTTCTTGAGTTGGATGAATGGTTGATTCTTGATAGGTTGTCACTAGATAAGACGCCAGATCCATCTCTCTTTTCATCGTGTGCTCCTGTTCTGGAGATGGATGGATGAATATTTCTTGACAGGTTATCATCAGAAAAGACACCAGATCCACCTCTGTTTCCAATGTTAGCTACTGTTCTGGAGAGTGATGGATCATTGTTTCTCGACAGGATATGGTCAGAGAAGACAACAGATCCATCCCTGACTGCTCTATGTGCTCCTGTTCCTAAATTGAATGAATCGTTGTTTAGTGACAAGATATCATGCAATGAGATATCAGATCTATTTCGGTTTCCTATATGAGCTCCTGTTCCTAAAATAGATGATTCATTGTTTCTTGACAGGATATCGTCAGATGAGATAGCAGATCTATCTTTGTTTCCAATGTGTGCTCCTGTTTCTGAGATGGACGATTCATTGCTTCTTGGCGGGATATCAACAGATGAGATTCCAGATCTGTCTATGTTACCAATGTGGGCTGCTGTATCTGAGTTGGATGAATCACTTCTGCTAGATAGGATATCATCCGATAAGACTCCAGATCCATATCTGTTTTCAATGTGTGCTCCTGTTTTAGAGATGGATGAATGAATGCTTCTTGACAGGTTATCGCCAGATAAGACACAAGATCCATCTGTGTTTTCAATTTTAGCTACTGTTCTGGAGAGTGATAGATCATTGTTTTTTGATAAGGTAGTGTCATAGAAGACATCATATCCACCTCTGTTTCCTTCATGTTCTCTTGTTCTTGAGTTGGATGAATCATTGTTTCTAGACAGAATATCATCAGATGATATACCAAACATGTCTCTATTTCCTATCTGAGCTCCTGTTTCTGAAATATATGATTCATTGTTTCTTATCAGGATATCGCTAGATGAGATTCCAAATTTATCTCTGTTTGTAATGTGAGCTGCTATTCCTGAGTTGGATGAATCGTTGTTTCTAGACAGGATGTTGCCGGATAAAATGCCGGATCCATATTTGTTTCCAATATGTACGCCTGTTCTGGAGATGGATGATTGTTTGTTTCTTGACAGGTTATCATCAGATAAGACACCAGATCCATCTCTGTTTCCACTTTTTGCTACTGTTCCGGAGTGTGATGGATCATTGTTTCTTGATAAGATATTGTCAGGGAAATCGCCAGATCCATCTCTGTTTCCTTTACGTGCTCCTGTTTCTGAGTTGGATGAATCAGTGTTTCTTGACAGGATATCATCTAATGAGATACGAGATCTATCTCGGTTTCCTATCTGAGCTCTTGTTCCTTTAATAGATGATTCATTTTTTTCTGACAGGATATCATCAGGTAAGACGCCATATCCATCTCTGTTCCCAATGTGAGCTACTGTTCGGGAGTTTGATGCTTCATTGTTTGTTGACAGGTTATCATCAGATGAGATATCAGATCTATCTTTGTTTCCAATGTTAGCTGTTGTTCCTGAGTTGGATGAATCATTGTTCCTAGGCAGGATATTATCAGATAAGACGCCAGATCCATCTGTCTTTCCATCGTTTGTTCCTATTCTGGAGATGGATGAATGATTGTTTATTGCTTGGTTATCATCAGATAAGACACCAGATCTATCTCTTTTTCCTATGTTAGCTACTGTTCCGCGGAGTGTTTGATCATTGCTTCTTGATAGGATATCATCAGATGACATACCAGATCTATTCCTATTTCCAATGTGAACGGCTGTTCCTGAGTTGGATGAATCATTATTTCTTGACACTTTATCATCAGATAAGATACCAGATCCATTTGTGTTTCCTATGTGTGCTCCTGTTCCTGAGATAGATGAATCATTGTTTGTTGGTGCGATATCATCAGACAAGACATCAGATTCTATGTTTTCTCTGCTTGCTGTACCCAGTTTTCCTGTTATTTGAAGGGTGACTTGACTGATTACGCCAGAACTACTCGCATGACTGTTTTCGTGTCCTAGGTATTCTGTAAAGAGAGGTGAATTGGTATTATCTGCTTCAATAATTCCTTTATCCTGAGAATCCATTTCTGCATTTGATGAAGTTGACATGGGTCCTATATTATCATCTTTCATCATAATACGTTGCTGTGACGTTTTGCTGAAAACAGAGCTAAGTGCTCCATTTTTATCAGCAATCCCTTTACCTGTAGTAAATGACTTGGAAATGTCGTTATTGATCTCATTAACTTTTTCAGGGAAAGAATCGATGATTCTAGGGTTTTTCAAAGAATTCATACTTCCCTTGTCAACTTCGCTTTTTACACCTTCCGATAACTCTTGACTAAAGACAGAGCTACTGCTTCTATGACCATCAAGTACTCTAATGTCTTTTGTAGATGATTTTGACAGAACTGTGCTAGCGTTCTGATTGTTAGTTGTGTTTGGGTCTTTGATATTGATAGATTCAAGTTGTTTAATAGATACTGATGACGTTGCAGAAGATGCACCAAAATATGACGATGTTTCCTGAGGTATTTCTTCCAGAGCTGTAATAGAGACGCTGTGCTCTTGGTATGATTTGTAACGTTTTCTATGGTGTTCTATTGAAGGTTGAAGAGATTCTGTTAATGAAAGATTCTGGAGTTGTGTGATGACATCTTGGTCTCCAGACACTGACTTTATTGAACCTGGAACTCCATCGTCATCTTGCTTTAGAATATCCCTTGAGAGTAAACAACGACTATCTGTTGTTACGTTTTCATTCATCTCCTGGTCTCCTTTGCTAGAAACTAATGTATCTTGTTGATTCTGGTTGAAACTGTTTTGCGTGTTTTGATTCACATATTTTTTTCGAACTGCAGTAAAGTCATCATACTTTTGTGAATCTAACGTATCTCGTCGGTTTTGGTCGAACACCTTTTGCATGCTCGGATCAACATCTGCATTTGGATCTGACATAACGTTATGATATATTTGTGAATCTAACGCATCTTGTTGGTTGCTGTCGAAGTTGACTAGCATGTTCGGATCAACAGTTGCATTTGGAACTGTCGTAACATCACCATAAACCTGTGCATACGACTTTTCGTGTTGGTTGCTGTCGAAATTGATTGGCATGTTCGGATCAACAGTTGCATTTAAAACTGTCGTAACATTATCATAAACCTGTGAATTCAACGTTTCCAGTTGGTTCTGGTTGAAACTGTTGTGCATGTTCTGGTCCACTATTGTCTCTGAAATTGTCGTAGAGTTACCATGCAGCTGCGAATACAACGTATCTTGTTGGTTCTGGCTGGAGCTGCTTTGCATGTTCTGATCCACTATTGTCTCTGAAACAGTCTTAATGTTACCATACAGCTTTGAAACCAACGTATCCTGTTGGTTCTGGTTGAAACTGTTTTGCATGTTCTGATCGACTATTGTCTCTGGAACTCTCGTAATGTTACCATACAACTGCGAATCTGAAGTTTCTTGTTGATTCTGTTTGAAACCGTTTTGAATGTTCGGATCAACAGTTGCATTTAGAACGGTCGTAACGTTACCATATGGTTGTGAATCCAATGCATCGTGTTGGTTGTGATCGAAACTGTTTTGAATGCTCAGATCCACTGTTGCATTCGGAACTTTCGTAACATTATCATACAGTTGTGAATCCAATGCATCGTGTTGGTTGTGATCGAAACTGTTTTGAATGCTCGGATCCACTGTTGCATTCGGAACTTTCGGAACATTATCATACAGTTGTGCTTTACTAGTTATATAAGAATCTATACTTTCACTATTATTGCTCGGGGTGTTACTATCAACCATTCTGTCAGTCAATACATTTTCTCTCTCATTCATCGCAGTATCATCATCGAGCAGAGTCGGTTTGGATGTCCCTGAGTAAGTCTCAAAACTATCAAAGCTATCCTCAGAATCAACATCTTCGACATCCAGTTGATCTGCTGTACTTAACTGGTCTTCTATGTTGTTTTCTATTGCATTTGTATATACATGGTCATTCATGACGTCATCATACAGGTTATTTTTTTCTTTATTTCCAGCGCTGTATTGGGAAATATGTTGATTTTCTTTTGATGATGTTTGTTTTGTTTGTTCAACGATAGTATCATAAACATCACCATTGTTAGATGAAGAATGATCATTCGAAGACATATTTTGAGATTTGGCGCGACTATTGTTATAGTCTGCGTTGATTGGTTCATTATTATAATAGTCATCATCATCATCTTCATCATCATCATAATCATCATCAAAAGAATCTAGTGATGAATGAATGGATACGATACTAGGGTCTTCATAATAATTCACATCCAACACTTCAGACTTATTTAGTTTTTGATTTCCAGTCAAAATCTCCTCTGTAGGAGATACCGCTGTTAGTGCAGCTTCGATGTCGATGCCCTTCATTTTACTAAAACTCATAACTTTATTTCCTTGAACTGAATTTTTCTTAGCCTCTTTTAAATCGTCTGTTTTTGTCACCATTTCGCTGAAATAAGAATAATGAAATATAGTCAGAAACGATATAGGCACCACTGCGCAAAATCCAGCTGTATCCGGACCTTTATACAGTCCGTCTATTGCTGTATCCAGTCCGTATACGTCGATATTAAGACAGAATGCGAGCATTCTTTCTTAATACGGACGAATAAGGACTGACAAAAAGTTCGGATACAGTTGGATTTTGTGCAGTGCACTTTTAGTATGATAGTCAATGCATCAGGAAATTTTTTTCGGAAACTGACTACGTCCCACTTTCAAGCTGGATTGTATTTTTGTTGTTGTTATGATCTGCAAGGTACTGATTAACCCTTAAACGCCTAGTGTTCAATGAAATCCACATTTATGCTTTAAAGATCTTGAAGCATTTGGCTTTAGGATTGTTATAGCGTGTGTGACCATTTTGTGAGAATCAGGCGTTAAAGGGTTAAACTGTCTGAAGTGTTTTTTCATTTGTTATTATACCAAACTTTATTACATCAAAACACTTCTCTTTAGTTACAAGTGAACCATCCCAACTGCACACAACGCTAAAACAACTCTGTAGCAACGTTATTACAACGTAATAATAACGTTGCTACAACACGTTGTTTTAGCATTGTGCTCAAGCTGGGATACTTCTTCTAAAATACAAATGAACCAAAAAATGATTGCCGCCCGACTGGGCGGCTACATTGTTGGATAGGCGCGAAAAAATGGCGCAAATTGGGCAGCCAGGTTGGATCTTCCGCTGATTCAAAATGGTAGTCAAAATCGGATTAGCGTAATGATCATCACGAAAAACTGTATTTGGCTCAGTATAATACGGCGTCCTGTCCCGTAAATTAATATAATTTTTCATTGGCACTAAACTGTTTTTTGTTCGCACACAACATATTTTTATTGTCGACACAAATACACTGCAGTATTTTTCTGAACAAATAAATAAACAAGTTTTAAAAAAAAGATCAGAAAAAGTTAATAAGTAATGAGTTACTCCACGTTTGGTTCTCACTGGGGCATAATAAAGTTGTTCTAATCTAATCTATTACCGGTTTATTACTATAATTTAGTTTTGGCGGCATTTAGTGCAGCTATTTGCTAGTATATATCTTCTTAGGGACCGTCCACAAAATTCGTATCTTGATACGAACCATTTTCATCACAGAAGAAGTGTTTTTGTGCATGCTTAGTATGCACAAAAACACTCCTTCTGTATGAAAATTGATACGAATTTCCATACGATTTTTGTAGACGTTCCCTTACTTGTCTTTCCGTTTCTTCATTACAATACTTTGGATTAAATAGAATATCACAAGAATCCATTGAATTGCCATAAATTTCCATAACAAACTTAACAATTTTTTCCAATTAAGATTCTCATCTTCTTCAGGGATTACTTTGGTGAATTTATCTTTGTCAGATGTTGTTGATGGTGTTATTGATGTTGATATAGTAGTGTCGGCTAAAAGAAATAGTAGAGTAGGCTAAATATAAAATATCAAAGATACACTTCCCAGCTAAACCTTCTTGTTCTCCTTCGCAATGCTCTGACAAAGACACTTCTTCTGAGATGATAACTGATAGCACTGTATTTTAGAAAAATTCTCTTTATACATTCTCTTCATTCCTGTCAATTTTCAGCTCAGATGAAGTGTTATTGTGCATATTTGTGCATACTTTGTATGCACAATAACACTTCATCTGAGGTGAAAATAAAGTAATTTGTTAATCAAATTATTGAGACAAACCTTACCTATTTTTAGCTCGTGACAATAAACACTGCATTTAATAGTTTCCTGGCTTGTGCCAACACATTTATAATCGTCCGCACTCGGTACCGGATTGTTACAAGTTCTTATTCGTGTTTTTTCACCAGCTCCACATTCGGCATTACATTGTTGCCATGGAGACCATGAGGACCAGCCACCTTTAACTACAGAATAGAAAGAACACTGAATAACACATGTCTAAATACGTACATTTAACCCTTTAATATATAATATCGGGAAAATGGTCACACATCGTTAAACTTTCCTACAACACTTGCTACAGGATGGTTAAAGCATGTGTGCCCATTTCATTGGACACTAATTGCTAATGGGACAAGAGATGCAAAATTATGAATTTAAACTGGCAAGTAAATTCCAAGAAACTCGTTTTAGTTTTATTGGTCTGTTATTACACAAATAAGAAAATATAATTTCGTTTTAATACCAAGTTTGACCGCAGTGACGTATGTAGAGTAGTCAAAGAACGTAGGAAGGCAGTGGCGGATCCAGCCCTAGTCAGAGCATTATGATGGCGTGTATAATTACTTTTAATTCTTAATTATATTATATATGACGCTGGGTCTTTAGAGACCCAGCGACATACATAATATAATTAAAATTAATGACTTTGAGTACTCCACTTACTGCTGTGACTAAGTAAAAGCATGTTCTAAATCCGTCTTTGATTAACATGACTTCCGCCTCTGGAAGGGTTAATAATTATAAAAATAATAGTAACAATAAATAATATTTATTTATAATATTTATAGTTCGTCTCAAAAATTCGCTTAAATTTGCATAAATTCGCTTCACAATTCATTTTATTCCTATTAATTTTCATCTCAGATGAAGTGTTATTGTGCATACTTTGTAAGCACAATAAAACTTCATCTAAGATGAAAATGAAGCGATTTGTGAAGCGAATTTAAGCGAATTAAAGCGAATTTATGTGCAGACTAATCAAACTAAGAACCGTCTACAAAATTCGTATCGTTATACGAATCATTTATATCACAGAAGAAGTGTTTTGTACATACTAAATATGCAAAAAAACACTCCTTCAGTATGAAATTTGATACGAATTTCCGTACGAATTTTGTTAATTCTCATCTAAGATAAAGTGTTATTGTGCATACTTTGTATGCACAATAACTCTTCATCTAACAGAGGCGGATTTAGAACATGCTTTTACTTAGTCATAGCAGTAAGTGGAGTACTCAAAGTCATTAATTTTAATTATA
>JAUCNQ010134228.1:0-26604 GCA_032352715.1 Bougainvillia muscus | reverse complement strand
AAATTAATGAGTTTGAGCATGCTTTTAATCTCCATTCTACTGCTTTGACTAAGGAAAAGCATGTTCTGAGTCCGCCTATGTATACAAATCTTTAATAGATTAAAATATGTATTTATTACATTTTATTTAGTATTCAATTCGTCTGCATTTACTATTCAGTATTCAGTTTTGAATTTCTTTCTTGATTTTTTTAAGAAAATTATTCTCTATATGTTAAATGTATATTGTTCTACGTATGAATTTGAAATATGTCTTGAATATCGGAAATCAGTGTCTTAGTTACTTTGGAAGAATAGATTAGACAACTATTTTTCAGGATATCCAATCCAGATGGTAATCGAAAAGAAATCAGAATTGGAGCTCTGTTAGGTACCATAAAAGAGTAGTATACAATGTGCCTCCCTGTCTGATATTTTTGGATAACTTTTTTTAAGAATGATACTAGACATTGATACTTTTCCACTTTTAATATTCATCACTTTTCCACATTTTCACAAATTTTCATCGAATTTCCAAGTCTACTTTACACGTTATTGGCTATCAGTCTAAACCACCCCTAAAATTACAGTCAAGTCCTTGTAAAACACAGTAAAATGTAACTGACTATATCTTTTTACGATATATTTCGTTTTGTATGAGTGTAGGTAATGTACGATTGGTTTTGCTTGTGTGAGTTTTACCTATTTTGGTCTATTCAGGGCACCTAAGATGCACAAAAATCCTATTAAATTTCGGTTCATCATTGCATCTCCAGAGTGTGCTATTAAACCTCTTTCTAAGGCAGTAGCATCTATATTCAAATTATTTTTCCATCAAATTGAGGATTACGACAAAAAAGCATTTTTTTATAGTGTTGTAAAAACATTCTGGGTAATTCAAAATAATGAACCAGTTATTAATAGTATACGTAGGATTAACAATAAACGCCGAGCTAAAACTATTTTAACATTTGACTTTTCCACATTATACACTAAAATTCCTCACGATAAACCTATTTCAGTTTTGAATGATCTTGTCGATTTTTGTTTTCAAGGTGGTCAACGTATATTCTTGTCAGTTACCAAATCAGGTGCTAGGTGGACCGGAACTCCAACTAAGCTGGGTACTGTGTTTGATAAGATATCTGTTAAAGACGCTTTAAAGTTCCTTATGGACAATTGTTATTTTACGTGCGGTGAAACCATTTTTAGACAAGTTATAGGTATCCCAATGGGTTCAGATCCTGCACCATTTTTTGCGAACTTATTTTTGTACTACTACGAAAGTAAGTGGTTAAAAAACTTAAAAAGGACGGATATGATTACAGCTAGAAAATGTTCAAATACCTTTATTTACCTACATACCTACATTTATTGAAGACCTTAACCCCATTCGTACCGGGGAAGGGGGTACAAAGTACCACAATCGTGAACCTTTTGTTATAACTTTTGTTCTATACAATATTAAGAGATGCCCTTTGGTGACTTTCAACATTTATTTATTGGCAACACAACGAGACAAAAAAATCTCGAAATAGTTGCGCCCTTTAGCGTCGAGACGCCCTCTGAAAATATTGTTCCATCAAGTCTCCTCAAATAATTATTTTTAAACTTCTTTTTAATCGACCAATAAAGTCTCAAGAACATTATTTTTGAATATATTACACTTATTTCATGACAAACAGTGATAATTTAACTGCTCAGTGCTTCTGTTTGCCTCATGGGCGTTAATCTGGGAAAATCATCGAATTTCTGGGGGAAAAGTTAATTATGAGTCATTACCGACACGATGACGTCATAATTGAAACGACGAAGTCAAAATGTCTTGTGATGTTGTACCACTGTGCCAAGTTTTATGACGTTAGAATGACGTTAACACCTTATTTGGGGTGTGGTACTTTGTACCCCTCCCCCCCCTCGCCGGTATTAATAGGGTTAATGCAATGAATGATGGAGGAGAGTTTGAAAAGCATATTTTGGAGATCTACCTACCAGAACATGAACTAAAGAAAGAGCACGGTAACACCTGTGCTTCTTTTCTTGATCTTGATATTTCTCTTAATAATAGGGTTTTTGATTTTAAGTTGTTTGATAAGAGAGGTACTTTCCCTTTTGAAATTGTTCGAATGCCTCGCAAAAGTAGCAATATGCCTTCTAAGATCTTTGGAACAATAAGTGCAGAAGTCCTGCGTATTGCGCGTACATCTTCTGATAGTGTGAGCTTCCGTCAATCTGTGTTATCTCTATTAAGGCGCATGTTCAAGCAAGGTGCGGATAAAGATAGAGTTATTGCGTTGTTAAAAAGACATATGGTAGACATGAAATTCTTGGTCAGTTTGGATCCACTGCCAGGGATTTTATAAATCTACTATGTCATTGAACAACTCGAGAACAAGAGAATATGGTAAGATATAAGATAAGTGTGGTGAGTGAGTGAGTGAGTGTGTGAGTGATTCAGTGTGTTCATGTCTGTTGTCATATTTCTATTAAAACCTGAGAGACTGCGTTACTACTGATGACCATTATTTGGGCCTCCTATGTAGGTGAACCCGCTCAGTCTCTGACACATAAGCCAGTCTAGCATCAGAGTTCGAAACTGAACTGCTTCAATATCACTAATGTTGACAATTTTCATTTTTTATTTTTCACTATTTTTGATTGTGTCGTACCTTGTTAGTTTAATTTAAGAGCAGTTATTGAAAGTAGTGGTTGGTAGCGCTCCACTGGTGTGTATGAAGTGTGTCGGTGGCGCCGCACACAAGTGCCTGATAAGTGAAATGTCTCAGGTAGTGTTTTGGTTCTTACGTGGAAAGAGCCATTGTATTTTGATTTTGTCGAAAACTAAAAGAATTGTATTATTTGCTGGTTTGTGGATTGTATCCACTTGTATGTTTGATATGCTAGCACTGTTAATTTTGTGTGGATTGAGTAACCTGAATGTAAGTCTTCATTATTTATTGATCTGCATGACTTATCTAAGATGTGTGAGGGATACTGGGTGTGAGATTTGTACCACCCAAGCCTCGATTCAGAATGTGCGGATTAGGGAACAGGGAGGTCAATTTGTGTTGTCTGAGTCCGTAGTGTTCGTTTTTGATGTGGTAATGTGCTCAGGCAATCCAGAACAATCGTGCGACCACTCTCCAACACTGTGCCTTAAAGGGTTAAGTCCGTCTGTTCTGTGGTGGATCTGCTTTGTTTTTTGCAATGTACCACGAATCTAGACGTTGTGTGGAAAATGACCCTGTGCTGTACTACTATTGTGCTATAGATCTCCTGGTATATGGCTATTGGTCGTTTGTTAAGCTATTTCTATTTGCTGTCGGTCTGGCTAATAAATAACTAATAACCGTTTGGAAAATAACATATGTCTAGTGTCCGAAAATGGTCACACTTTCTCTGACAAATCCGCAGCCCCTGTCACAGGATTGCCCAAGCAGGTGTGACCATTTCACGACGCCACATGTTAAAGAGTTGAATCCGTCTACTGGTAGTCTACCCGTTATTTAGCTAATGATCATTTGTTAAACTATTGTCATATGCAATGGATCTGCATATTGTTTGGCACATGACGGTTTACTCCACTGATGGTGTTGTGACCGGAATCTCCCTGCTACATGGCTAATGACCGTTTGTTAGACTATTCCTACCAATCTAACTATTATTTGGCTGGTTGGAATTTCAGGGGAAGCTAATAGGCGTTTTTATATGTTTTAAATTTTAAATTTTAAATTTGATATTTTATTTTTATTTTTAACACCTTAAATTGTTCTTGACTCGTTATTTTGTTATGTATTCGATTGTATGCTGTGTACCAGTATGTTTATTAGTGAGTGTGCGTTTTTGAAGGATCTAATTGGTGGTGTGGACCAGATGCGTTGGGTTTTATCGTTGTCCTTGCCAATGTTGTTTTATTTTCTGTGCTAGCAGTTTTCCTATGTGGGTGAATTTGGTGATGAATGGAAGTACTCTTTTGTTGTTGTTATGTTTTATGTGTTTCTTTTGTGATCAGGTCGTGTTATGTGTATTGTAAGGCTTTTCTTATTTGGTTATTGATGGTTGGAAGTGGATAATCTCTTGCTATTAGGGTTCTTGTAAGGTTGTGTAATACCTCTTATAGGTGAGTGTCTTTGTATGAAAAATTAAGTTGTATCTTAGTGCTTGTGAGTATACGATGCTTTATTTTGTGTGTTATGGATGGTGAGATTTGTAGTGTAACATGAGTGAACAGTCTATTGGTTTTTTGTAGAGTTTGATGCTTAATTTGCGATCTTTGCCGATGTAAATTTGTAGGTCCAAAAATGGAATGGTGCTTTGGGTTTTTCGAATGTGAATTTTATGCTGTGGTGCATACTGTTCATGAATGAGAATATGTCCTCCAAGGTGGATTCCGCTCCAATGAAAATGAAAAATATATCATCAATCAGCCTCTTCTAGAATTTTATGAGTGTGTTGAATGTGCGTATGATTACGGCCTCTTTTTCGCCCATGGGAACGTTTGCATATGGTGGTGCCATGCGTGTGCCCATGCTAGAGATAGAGTAACTTTCGAGTCGTGAGTTCGTGAGTTCGTGAGTTGGAAAACGGTACGGAAGCCGATGCCGTAAGAATATATAAATCGCTGTTATTTAATGGAGCGCCATCTCGTGGGTTCGAGTCCCAACTCTAACGAGGTCAATACTGCTTCATTTTCATTATTTTTGTCATTCAGGAGCGGCGCTGCCTTTTGGAGGTTGGGGCGAATTTATTTTAACCTTAGAATTCACATTGTTTATGGAACAGTTACAGTGTTTATTTGACCGCTCAATGGGCCACGTGACCTGGTTTTAAGGTCATCTTACTCGAAAATAAAAAAATAAGAAAACGTAAGAAAAAGTCTCTATTTAAAAAAGGAGGAGTGGTTTTAGACTCGCCAGCCCTCGCGGCGGCGCCGTGCTTGTCTTTAATATATCTCTCCAGTCAGACGAGACTGGATCAGTGACCTGATAACCGGTTACTTCCTTTGCTAAGTGACGCTGAGAACTGTAAGTATAAACCAACTTGGCTGTGAATAGTTAATTTCGCGCCGTACCTCCAGAGCTTCAGCGTTCCGGCTGGCGAAATGGATATCGGTTATCAGGTAACTGGATCAGACGCAATAGTCTCCTATCGTCCAAAAAAGGTGTTTATTATTCTAAAGCACCAAAGTTGTGATTTTGATGTTAAATCTCCCCCCTCTAAGCCAGTCCTATTCCCGTCCTGGTAGAAAAAATATGACACCGAAAACATATTCGGTCTGGATTCGAACCTAGGACCTCATTTGCGAGCTCAATGTGTTACCACTGCCCCACATCTATATGCTTCTTAGGAAATATTCTTGGTGATAGAATGATATTTATAAAACGTCCAAAGTTTTTATAAGTATTTACCATAAGAAAATTGAAAAATTTACAAATATCCTTATTGTGGCAAACATATTTATATTTTTTTATTCTTTCTTCCACAAAACTAAACACGCACTTTAGGATTGAAAAATGTCCTGCTCGGACGGGGATGTCTAATCTTCGAGTTGAAAATTTCGAGTTAAAATGTTCGAGTTAATGGAATGTTCGAGTTAATGGAATGTATCTAATCTTCGAGTTAAAAAGTTCAAGTTAAAATATTCGAGTTAAAGGAATGTTCGAATTAATGGAATGGTGTCGTCATGTTCTCTGTTAGTGCCAAAACGAGACAGATAACGCTACCGTTTCGAAATTTTCATTAAAGCTTTTCTTTATAAGAGTTTGTGTATGATCAGTGAGAATCAGAGAAAGCTACTACAAGATTCGGAGCATGCTTTTACCTCACTTAGTTCCTGCAATAAAGTGGAGGCTCAAAGTAATTTATTTTTAATAGCTTTATGTAAGATGATGGCTCACTAAAGATACTTCTAATTCTCTACCGCGATGTTCTGAATAGAACTTCTACATCTATGAACACCAAATTCTATCCTACGATTGCCAAACGGCAGATTCAGCCATAGCCAGAGGAAGAAGATATGATTTTATAGTTAACAAATAATTGTTAGCCTTTAAAAGCATTCTGTGACAGTCTTCTCCGCAGTATTAAATATAGCTTTACTACACTTAATAAAAAACGTGGCAAAATATGTCGCCGTTTTGACAACAAAGATAATTGAAAATGTGCTCTTGCCATTTGGACGGTCTCTTAAAAAAAATGCTCTGAAAAAACGATGGGTCTATTAGTTAAAAATGTCGTAATGTGCTCAAAGTGGAGTCTTCATTCAGTAGTAGAAACTACATATATTTTGAATGTCTTTTTGTTTCTTCGATAAAAACATTGTTTATCATTATTCAATACAAACCACTGATACAACATTGTGAAATAAAAACTATTGTTATAACAGGACATAAATTCACAAAAGCCAGGTGGAATCTCTTTGTGCTATAATTTTTTGAAATAACTAAAATTCAACATTCCTTTAACTCGAGGATTTGTGGTAGGCTAATTCTTAACTCGAAGAAATTTTCGCCATTAATTTTTTCGAGTTAGTAACTCGAAAAATTTAATGTCGCAAATTTCATCGAGTTAAATCTGTTTGTTGTGACGTCACGATTTGTCAAATATAACGTCACACATTCCATTAACTCGAACATTCCTTTAGCTCGAACATTTTAACTTGAACTCTTCAACTCAAAGATTAGACACATTCCATTAACTCGAACATTCCAATAACCCGAATATTTTAACTCGAACTTTTCAACTCGAAGATTAGACATCACGCTCGGATGGGCTCCTCCACCGTTACTCCGTATAGGTCCTACTGGACTCGGATAAAAGTGAACGGAAGAATACTCGGTCTGGTATATTTTTCCAACTCACGACCTCACTAGCAGTCAGGGTAAACTCCTAGTTAGGCGATCTCGCCTAATTAGGCGAATTCGCCTAAATAGGCGTATTTCTATCGCCTAAGTTAGCGATTGACATCCAAACTAGGCGAATGCGCGTTTTAAAGCAGGATTTCTCTCCCCCTTGGGAATATCGCGCAAAATTGTGATTATTTTCTTGCAGTAAACATGACCAGACACCATCCTACGAAATTTAAAGGAATTTTACTTGTCTGTTCGAGAGATATTTAAATATATCATACTTGCCTAATTTGGCGAGTGACAGTAGCTAAGTAAATCGATTTTGCATTTTTTGAAGGTCATACACAGTTCTTTAAAATCCTCACAACCTCTACGAGAACGTCACGATAAAATTACAAAATATAAAACTAATATCGCCAGGAAACATGTGAACTTCCTTTTACATCCTTGCTTGCACGTGTAGTGTGATTTTATAATTCTTTTCGTTTTCGTTTTTGCCGGCGATTTTTAAAACTATAGTAGATAGTCCCGCCGTAGGTAGACCCGCAAATAGACCCGAGCCGCACACACTCTTTAGGTTAAAATGTAGCGGCGGTATTATTAAAATTTAAGGATGTCAGTTTGAACATTGCAAAAGTAAAAAACGAAAACGAAAACGAATTGTACAATTGCCTAATAAGGCGACAGAAAAAGTTTTGGGTTATAACTTTGAAATGCACAAACCAAATCAGACTATTTTTTGTCTTGGAAATCTTTGGAAGTTGACGATGAATTGAGGTTATATGCAGCGCGCTGATTTTTCTTGGTTCCTGTTACGAGCCAAAAACTTTTTGCATTCGCCTATTTAGGCTACTGATCGCTTAATTAGGCGAACAATAATCGCCTTAATAGGCGATTCGCCTAGTTTGGCGAATCGCCTAACTAAGAGTTTACCCTGACTGACTAGGAAGCAACTCACCAACTCACAACTTGAAAGTTACCCGCTCTCCTATTTTATAACATATTATAACTATTATGTTTATAATTGATGCTGATCACTTAGTTTGAATGTCCCTCTATCACAGATATCACTTCGTTTCATGTGTGTTATGTAATGTTTTGTGTGTATGTGTTGTTATGTGTATTGTCTGTAACCTGTCTTTTCTACTAATTTGACGCTCTCTTTGCCCTCATTCTTAACAGTCTCTTAGATTTACAGTGTTTTGAATTTTTTTAGGTGGTCTCACATTCTCCTAGCTATGCTATAGTGGGATCTCCTGGCTTTTGGATTTGTACTTTATTGTGCTACCTCAGTCATTATTTTTATTTATTTACGCCTTTATTTTGTAACATTGTAAACTTCTATTGCCAAATAAATGATTACTTACTTACTTACTTACTTACATAGTTCCGTCTATTTGGTGGTAGTGCATATCAATAAATTGGAAGGTACTGTGTTTCAATATTATTTCCATGATTGTGTGAATGGTGTGTAGGAGTGGTGCATGGGATGGTAGATTTCTGGTAGCTATTGTAATTTCGTTGAGCGTGGCTGTGATGACCTCCTCGTGGGGGATGTTGTAGAGGGATTTTACGTCAGCTGTAAATAGACTTGCATTTTCAGGTAGTGGTTCGAGATCTTGTATCATTGTAATAAAATGTTTTGAGTCTTTTGTGTATGCTGGAAGGGTCTCCACGAGTGACTGTATGATTGTGGTGATGTATTTGGATAGATTCTCTGTTGGCCCTTCACAGCCAGAGACAATTGGTCGGAGTGGCCTATCTGTTTTGTGAACTTTTAGAAGCCTGTAGAATAGGGAAGTTCTTGGTGAATTGGGTGATGTGAGAAACTTTGCAGTTGTGTCATCAATGTGGTGCATGGTGTGTAAGTACTGAAGAGATTGTTTACTTCTCTTTGAATCTGTTTTGTTGGGTTGTATGGGAGTTCTTTATACGTTGTACTGTCCATTAGGTGTTCCGTGTTTATCTTGTTAGTGTAGTCGTTTGTATTCATTATGCATATCAACCCTCCTTATCGCATGGCTTTAATGTGAGTTGCTTATTTTGTTGTAAGTTATGGAGTTCTTTTGTTTGTTCTTGTGTCAGATTCTTGGATTGGGGTGATGGAGTGGCTGATGTGATGTTGTTGATTTCGTTGATTTCGTTGGATATGGTGTTTATATATTGTTGCGTGTGTACGTCGTGTGTGACGGGTGCCTGCCAAATTAAAAAATATTTGGGCACAATTAAGTGTTTAAAGAACATCTATGCCAAGTTTCAGGCTATAGGGTTAAACACAGTATGCAGTACAATGAAAGCTATTATTTTGAAAATAATAACTGATTGTAATATATGGCAATAATTGTATGTCGTAAAAACAACTGTTTAGTTTTGTGGATTATTCTTTTTAGAGCTGAAGAAAGAGAAAGTTCAATTTCAAAAGAAGAATTAGCTAATTCTGTAGAAAAATAGATGGTAAGTTTGATTTAAAACTTAACTAGAAAATGCCTTGCCTTTTAGCAATCTCGATATATAGTGTTGGGTTAAGGGGAATGCTAAATCTTCTCTAGTGATTCCCCAAGAACAATCGTACTTACTAAACTTTGTAATGACCTACAATGACCTACAATGACCTATAACGATCTACAATAACATACAATGATCACTTTTTGATATACGTTGATCTACAATGACCTACAATGACCATTTTTCTGCTTGTTCTTGTTACTAGCGAATTAAATCAAGTCAAAATACATATGCACAGGCATTATTTGATAGTAATTAGAAAATCACAAGTAGACGTCAGTTTTATGTAATCAAATGTCTAGTTAAGTATCTCACAACTAAACTTTCTGTCAATTCTGTCACGGCAGGTGGTGCATGAGTTTGTAAAAAAACTTGCTCACAGTCAGTGCTCTTCTATGTTTGTAATTTCGATTGTTATCGGAAAATTTAGTCAAGTGTTTGAACAACCATGCAAAAAAAATTTATCGCCAAAGCTTATTCCCTTATTAGTTGTACTTTAAGGTAAGAAATTTCCGCGAGAAGATATATTCGCGTTTTTGCGTTCTTTGGACATTTTCGCGATAGTTTATTGCCCAAATGCGATAGTTTATTTTTGCGAAATTTCTAAAATCTGCCGTACATGCTGAATCGGCCAAATCGACCGGCTTTTAAGGCCGTATAGGCCATGTAGCTCCAGCGAAACTAAATGTTATCATCAAAACGCGAAAGTTTATTTTGCTAAACATTTTCAAACCCGTCCAGCACTAAAATTTAATTCCGTGAAAATTAAAAATTTTGCGGGTTTTTTCATGCAAAAATATCAGACATAATAGCACCAAACATTCCAAACGATGTCATACTAAGGAATCGTCTCCTAAATTCACTTTACCAGCGCACTTAGGAGAGGCGTTATTGTGGATACAAAGTATGCACAAAGACACTTCATTTAAACTAAGGTGGTAATGAAATAAATATTTTCGACTTTAGAAGTAGGATAATTTATCAAAATTACGTAATATTACTAGATAAAGACGGATAATCAATGGCTCTCAACTCCAACAGAGACGTATCAACTTAATTTTAGCGTAAAATGAAGACAGAGATACACAGAGATGCTGTGTATCAAAACAAACCTTCCAAGCTAAACTAGCAGTAGTTTACATTAGATGACCATGACTTTGATGCCACGATGAAATCTTTGAACAGGTTTCTTCCCCTGCTTAAAAATAGACAAATTTCTCAGAATATATTTTTTTGATCAGAAATATTCAAACATTTCGCGGAAAGTAGCCTTGCTAAGTAGACCGCTTTCGTTGAACTTCGCGGGGTGTTCGCGAAGCGGTCTATCTGATAGGCTAGGATTAAAGCCGCCTCATCATTTCATGGTACCAACTCAATAAAAAGCTAATGTATTGTTTTCTTGATAAACCACTTCTTATCTCAAAATGTTTTTATAAAAACTTTGAATTAAACGAGTGCACAAATTTTAAAATCCAGCTCATATTGAGTACATCAAAAACGGGGGGTTACTATTATTAATATGACAATATCAGAAGCAAAGACTTTTGAAATGGTCAAAGGTTTTGAGAGCAGATGCACCTAAGAATCAGAAACATCCTATAGAATTTGGAATCATGGGGGCCATCAAAAGTACCTAAAAATTACACCACCCATTTTATGCTCAAATTTCAAAAGTCTAAAAAACGGACGGGTAATTTACAGACCAAAATTTAAAATGTTAATAACTGTTTTATTTTTTGAGGTATTGACATAAAATTTGGCGGAGTTGTAGGGTTTTACTATGTGAATCTCCGGGTGTAAAAAACTGAAAAGTTTTTTTGTCCCAAATTCAACCATTTTGAATTTTTAATTTTCGTCAGTTTGGGATAAGATTTCCCGAAAAAGGTGTCAAAAGTTTTTGAAGTATCAATTACCATTAGAAAGCGTGCCCTTTCCTCTTTTAAAATGGGGAAACAGAAGCTTGGACATATTTTTCAAAAACAAATTATTTTCAGTTATTAATGGGATATCCCAATTAATGGGATAATAAAAACAAAAAGACGTAATGTATATTATTTTTTCTTTTTGTTTTTATTATCCAATGTTTTATCGACGTTTACATAACTACTATTAATGACATACAGTTGAAGTAAGGTCCGTTTTCCAGAAAATTTAAAAAATTTCCCTAGTTACGGCACACTTTTCCCTTAGCAACAGTACTTTTTTAAATGGGAATCAAAGTGTTTTGTATAACTTTTATGCATATGAGGTACTAGAGATATCATTGACATGATTGAAGACATTTCTAAGGTGAATATGGTCTGTCTCCGCCAGTATACGGGATTCAAAACTCAACTGCGTATTAATGTATCACTAAAATGTTGACTATTTCCATTTTTATTTTTACATTGATTGTCAAACCTTTTTAATTTCATGTAGAACCTACTTTCAGAATATCTATAGTTTCATACAAGTTGGTATTACAAGATACGTAGTTTAAAAACCCTGAAAAATACCAAATTCTGTGTAATTCTGTGTTTATTTCATTTCCGGAGCACCAAAACAGCAGGACAAGACCATCTAAAATTACTGCATTTTAGTGTTTTGGTAGCCTTTTAAAGACTTACTTCAATATCTAAAAAGCTGAGATATATACGAATGATGCATGATAACTATACCTGCCTCTCTCTCATCGCCATTGCAGTGTAAGGGAACAGAGTGCACAGTTGGTGAGAGGGAGGGAGAATAGCCATATGAAGGCTAATAAAAGTCGCCTGTAATATGCTAAAATTTAATTATAAAATCATGTAATGTAACCAACATTTTGTACATATGTTCCGCACAATAGACACAGTTCAGACTTGGTAAGCCTTTGATCAAGTTTAAAAAACCTCTGACAGTGGACGCAGATGTGAGGAGGGAGTGAATACCACAGTTGAGAAGCACTGTACCAGAAAATGTCGAGACCATCATGTATGGTGCTAGGTGCTAACACGCGTGCGTAGGAGTTCGTTGGAACTCCGCATATTATATGGTAGTTCCAGAAGCATGGTGAAAATGTCACGCATATAAGACGGATTTTAGTCATGTTGAGTTTTATACACCTCTCATACACAGAATCTCATTAAAAAAATTATGGGATGATAATCCTTTACCGTGACCATGAATTAAATTCTGGCTCCTATTGAATATAGAATCTATTTTATGCAGAACCTTTCTAGAGCTAAAACCGCAGACAAGGGTACAGTACGCAACCTCAGATCTCACAAAAGAATTTACCACCAACTTCCTTTTATTTTGTGAAATATCAGGCGAGATAGCTTTTAATTTTGCAAAATCCCGTTTCGAAAGAGCATCAACACGATGCACTGCGCTGTGTATTGTCTGAATTCATACTAGGTACATATCTTAACCCTATTAGGCCTAGAGGCCCCTCCAGAACATTTTTTTTGTTACTGTTTTTGAAGGCGCATTTAGATATTCATACTTCGTCTCCTTTAAAATAGTTTCCTTTCCCACTTTAAAAGAAAAGTTATTAAATTTCCATGTTTACTTTAGAAGTTATTGGCTATTAGTCGAAATCACCAATAAAATTACAGTCAAATCCTTATAAAATAATAATGACAATATCCTTTTATTGGATACATTGTTTCACTTAAAACTTTGTACTTTTGTAGTATTAAACAGAAGCTTTCAGATTATATCGGTATTTTCCGATTATTCCGTCAATTTTCCCGACTTTTCCGGGGTTTTTTGCTTTCTCCATTAAATTGCCGAGAATCCGGTAATATTTCCAGCAATTCGCAAGCAATCAGGTGGTTATAAATCCTACATTTTGAATGTTACACTGCTATTACAGACTCTGGCTGAAACAAAACTTTAATAACTTATTTACATAGGATTTTATCAGACTTTAATCAAAGTACACATTTTCCGGAGATTTCGACGTATTTTATGTAATAATGACGTCATTAAAAAAATAATGACGTCAGCAAGTTTGTATCAAGGTGAGGTATAACTGTGCCAAATTTTATGTTTTGAAGGTACAATCCGCCACCCTCCCCCCAGCCCCCTCTCCTCCTCTCCCTCCCTAGTCCTGAGCAGTCCCTAAACACCCTAGGCGAAGAGATAGATGGTATAAACATTTTTTAGAAAATATCTTCCTTCACAGCGAAGAAAATGCGCAGCTATACTACAAAGGCTTAGCATTGAGAGAGAAGCTACCGTTCTCTTGCGACATCAGAGTCTAATATTAAAAGCATCTATCCTCGTATTTAGATGTAAAGTTGAAACAAGTAATGTTGGCAATATTAACATATAAACGATGCCTCAAACAGACCAACAGTGATTATCAACGCAGATAATTTGTAGAAAGACTTCTTGAAACAGATGAGTCAACAATTGATTCTATGTTCAATGATTTCAAAGAGCGGCCAATTCTATGGATTATCTGTAAATACCTGTTTGAGCAGAACGTTAACAAGAATCCACTGCATGCTGTAAATGAAGCAATGATTGATTGCTCTTGGAACGGACTGATCATTGCAGAAAAAGACTTGAAAAGAAATCCATTTGATGTTTTCAAGAGTAAGAAATGTTTCATATTTCTTTTTTCATGGCAATAGTTTATTTTACTTCATTTGTTTGCTCTTTATTTAATGTTAACCCTATTAACCTTGGCCGTTTTCTGCCGCTTAAAACCTGGGGGCATAATGCCACCCCCCCCCCCCCCTTTGAAAACCATGAACCTCTAATGCTAAACTGATGAAACTTTGCACAAGTGTTACCTAGCATACAAAAAGGCATAATGTGCAATCAAATTCGGCAAGACGTCATTTTTAGGGTAATGACGTCATAATTAGCCTCTTATATTGTTAATTTACCATACCAGAGGTAAAATAGTTTTCAAGCTGTTTAACACCTTTTTGTATCAAATAACTGTATTGAAAGTCAAGGTAAAGGTTCTAAAAAATATCCAATGGCACTTTGGATAAAAAAGATGGCGTCATAGTGGATTTTTTTGTGCCCGGAATCGACTCCGGAAATTTTTCCGGATTTTTTTCCGGATAATGGAAAATTTTCCGGTTTTCCGGAAATCCGACATCATTTTCGGAAATGTCTTACATAAATTAACAATTGTGCAAAGTTTTATCCCACATTGATAAGTAACAAAGAAATTACAGACTTCTCAATATTTCAGTATATTCAATGACAAATATGAGAAATGTGATAGGTGGTTCTGATCAATGGCCTATAACTTTTGAAGTAGGCACGCTAGACGTTTGTCACAAGTTGTATAATAGATGTATATTAAAAGTTGCAAAGTTTCAGAGCAAGGTATTTAGATTTACTTAAAGTGACAACGTCTAAATAAATGTTCAACCTTGCGATATTTCTTTTAATTACGTGTTGATTTTAACACTGTTAAGTATGCAACTACAATTTACGTACGCAGCCTGCACAACCGTACTACTCTTTTTGATTGTTATTAGCGCATAAATGCGCGTAAGCAACGATATTCATGAGTCATTTTTATGTTGAAAATTGCAATTAAATTTGTGCTCAGACTATTTTTTTATGGTTAACATGTTAAATTCAAATTAACTTGACTTTGGTCTGAACTTTTTTTGAATTATCGTTGAAATTCTTCTATTTCTGCATTCTGCCCTGATCACTACATAAACACGGAAATGAATTAAATGCTCTAACTCAAACAGTACACAGAAAGTATTTCTTACAAGATGCTATGTGAAGGCTCAGAGATGGATAAGTAATAACTCAGAGGCGGATTCAGAATATGAGGTATTTAGTCACAGCAGTAAAATAGAGACTGAAAGTCATTAATTATCATTAATTACTTAATGTATTATGATGGGTCTCTCTCAAGACCGATCTCCATATATAAAGCAGTGAAGAATTAAAACGTCTAGTTTTTCATCGTGATGCTCTGACTATGGCTGGATCCGTCACTGAAAACTTGAGGGAGAATATTGTAATCTATAAATCCCTAGCAAAGACTGGTGGTGTAGTGGTAGGTCTTTGACAGCCTTTGAGGAGGAAGGAGTGGTGAAATAGTTAAAATATAAAGAAAGGTAATTATATTGTTATACTGGGGGCGTCTAAAGTTCGAATTAATAATCTCACGTTAAACAAGTTCCAGTTTTGACGTCACAAATCCAAAATTTTAACGTCACACCCAAGGAACTTAACTCGATCAATTAACCATAAAAAAAAATTTCGAGTTAATAACTCGAAAAAGTTAAGACATTTAAATTTTTCGCGATATTAACTCGAAAAAATTAAGGATGTTTATAATTTCCAGTTACTAATTTTAGTCTAGCCTACCATTAAATATCTACAATCATGTGCATAATATCTTGAGAAATTCAATACACTACTAAAAATTACCCTTTCCCCGGCTACAAAGCTATTTATTTATTTATTTCAAAATATTTACACAGGTTAAAAACTTCAGTTACAAAACTGTTATCAATGCTTGTCCTGTACAAAATGTATGTGGGTAGCTGAGTGAATGAATAAAAAATCCGAAATAATAATATATGCAGTAAAGTAGTCATTAGGAATATGCTCCAAGAGGTGTAGTGATTCCTGCTGCCCACTACTTACCAGTCTACCAGGAGCCTAAAAACCAACCAATAGCAGCTTTGTAGCAGGGGGAAGGGGGGAATCTCTGCAAAATTTGGCTATTTTTCTACATTTTCGCAAAATTCTCATCATTTTTGCACAAGAGTTATTAGTTATTTTTATGAAAATTATTTATTTTTATGAAAAATGAACATGTTTTTATTTTGTGTTTTCACGAAAATATGTGTTTTGGGTTTTGTTTTATTTGGTCCTTTGTTCTAATGTGTTGTTGAAGGGTTGTCATTCTGTATATGTAGTTTTTATCAAAATCATGCAGCAGGTAAAACTTAGAAAATGTTAAACTGTGCAATGTTGTCATATTTCCTTAAGCACCAACCGAGAGAGGAGAGACAGAGAAAACAATTTTTTATATATTTACTTTATATATTATATTTTATATAATCAAAGTAGGTTTCATAAGTAAGAAAGTAAGAAAGTAAGTAAGATTTATTCGCTATCCGAAAAATAATTAAATGTACAAAAAGCATAAAATATGCCAGAATAATTGTTAATATAAATATGAAATAGGATAAAAATAGAACTATACAGACATCTATAAAGAAACTGATGACCAGGATAACACAAGACAGGCCTTATTTTCATTGTGGTCCTGTTGAGATACGGTTAGAGCCCAAAAAATAAAATCGAAGTGACTAAAACTTACCTTACAGTAGCTAGGGCTCTAGTATTCACAGTCTTATTAGAGAAACCAGTTTTCTTCTCCCTTTTTAAGGCAGAGAAGGTAATGCGATTTTAGATTATGCTTGAAAGAATTCCCCATAATTGATTAGTTATTTTACTGGGTAACTTATTCTATATAGATGGACCAAAACACGAGAGACATTTTTGGCCTGAACTAGTTTTTCTGAATGGCTGAACAAGTTGACAGTGAGATCTACGGCTGCTTCTTCCAGAATCACTTGTTTGGTATAACCTAGTCATATATTCTGGAGACTTTTTATTTAAAAGCTCATAGATCTGAGTGTTAACCATCTGTTCAAATCTATATTGTACTGGTAGCCAATTTAGTCTAACAAATTCATCACTGTTAATGTGTGATCTATTCCCAAGTTGCAGACAAAAACGGACACATTTGTTTTGTGTTACCTGGATTTCTGTTGTTATGTTTTATTAAGGATGGGATACCAGGATGAACACCCATAATCAAACAGTGGTTGGATTAATGCATTACATGACAACCGTCGCAAAAGCATAGATAGGAAGCGGTTTTTCTTGTACAGGAATCTTAATCTAGAGTTAATTTTGCCTATGACTGCCACTGCCATTGATTCTCCTGACAATAATTCGAATACAACCCAAGTACTTAACTTTGGAGAACTGCTTTATCTTTATGTTTGGCCGTCTTACATCAAGTTTTCCATTCTTTGTTTTGCTCTTAGGCGAGAAGAGAATTGATTTAGTCTTATCTTCTCCAAAATGAATACTTAATTTATTGTTAATGAACCAGTCACAAACTTCATTGAATGATTCATTCAAATACTGATCTATGACTTTTATATCTTTATGTTGATAGATTAGACAAGAATCATCAGCATATAATAACAGATAACACTGAACTGTCTTTACCATGTCGCTGACGTAAATTAGAAAAATGGAGTGTAGTGGAACACTACAGGTTGAAGAGCCTGGGATTGAAAATTCATTATCCTTCTTAACTTTAAATGTTCTTTCAGACAAGTAAGATGTAAACCTCTCAACTGTCCTCATTGAGAAACCCATTGCCTTCATTTTATATACAATAATTGAATGGTCTGTTGTTTCAAAGGCTCTTTGTAAATCAGTTAACACCATACCAGTAAAATATCCTTTTTCAAATCCTTCGAGTACCTTATTGTTTAGATATGAGAGACAGGAATCAGTAGAATAGTTTTTCGAATACCAGATTGATATTTATAAAGTATATTATGCTTTTCAAGATAACTTATTGTCTAGTTATAGATGACCCTCTCAATGACTTAAGACTTAATGGGTAGAAGCGAAATAGGTCTGAAATTTGTTGGATTAGTTCTATCACCTTTCTTAAAGAGAGGAGTAAGTTTGGCAATCTTGCACTCATTTGGAAACATTCGCATCTTTATTGACAAATTACAAACTGGGTGATGGGTGAACATAAGGAGTCAGAGCTATCCTTAAAAAATCTACCAGATATGTCATCGCATCCAGGAGATTTATTAGTTTCCATTTCCTTCAATAGTTTATATACCGCCTCTTTTGGAGGTTTTCAAGTTCAAATTCATTAGAGTCGGCCACCTTGTTACTGTAGTGTTGTCTCACCGATTCCAAGTCGTATTTCCCAGAAGGACCAGGCAACTTATTCAGTAGGTTGTTTGGTAATTTGGAGAAATAATTTTGGAAAGTCTCAGCGTTTTGCTTTCCATCAAAAATATTTTCCTTGTTTCTATTCTCCAAGCATATCTTCGAGTTACAAGCATGTTTGTTTTCTAGACCTAGTAATTACTGGTTTTTCCAAAGCTCTTTGGGTGTGGCTATATTTTCTTGGAGTTGGGTTTCAATAAAAGACTACTTCTTTGCTTGTATAAGTTCGGCTGTCTTATTACGAGATTCATTGTAAAGTTTCTTAACAATTGTGAGTCTTGTTGATTTATATTTTTTGAAGAACCTATCTCTATTCTTAATCTCTTCACCTACTTCACCATCCAACCAATCCTGTCACCTAGACTTAATCCTTGCTTCGTGAATATGAGCAATCTCATCTACCACTGTTTTTAGTTTAGTCATGAAGTCAGTATAAGCTATATCAATATCAGAGAAATGCTCGTAGTCAGGAAAATCGACGGCTTGTAATGCATTGCAAAATTTATCAGGTGATAATTCTTGAAACACCTATACTTTATTTGTTTATGAGTGTCCATCCTAAGTCCCTTTACTTTCCTGGTGCAATAAATCTGTTGATGATCTGAGATACCTAGGTCAATGACGCCTGATTGGAGACGTTCCTCTAGGGAGCATGTAAGTATGTGATCAATAAGTGAGGAGGCGTTGTCACATATTCTGTTTGGTTCGTTAATGACCTCATTTAAACCATATAGTGAACAAATTTCCATGTATTTCTTGGCGAGATAAGGCAGAGCATTGGTATCTTTTTGGTATGTTTTTCCCGTTGTGAAAGATATTGATGTTTAAATCTCCAAGAATATAGATCTCTTCATTTTCTAAATTTCGTAAGTCAAAGTAAGCTGAGAGATAACAAAGAAACTTGGCATGGGTTGGTGGTCTGTAGAAGACTCCAACAGTTACAGGTTTAGTTTTTGGGAGAAAAATGTCCAGCATTACGTACTCAACATCACTACTTATTGGATTATGTCTATTATCAGATAAGTTATTTCTAACATATGCAACAACACCTCCACGGCGTCGATTGCTATCACATCTCAGAACATCATAACCCTCTATTCTTATTTCTGCATCATCATTGACAGAATCATCTAGTTTAGCCTCAGTTGTACCTAAAACTGCAGCGTTAGTCTTACTAGCAATGTGTTGGACCTCATCAATCTTCTTTAAAAGGCTGTTGACATTCAAATGAACAAAATGGAATCCTCTAGTTTTAAACACGGACCACTGATCTACGCCTTCATTTTGATTAACAGGTCCCGGATTAACATTTATATCACCGGACAAGAGAAGAATTAGCTTCAAAGTATCCTCACAATTTCTACCACAAGGTTGAAGCTGAGATATCGTAACATAGTGATGGTTGATTTGCATGAAATTCGAGTTGATCTCATTGCACAACCGCTGATTATTGTTAATAAACTAGTTTGGTACAATTTAATTTGAATCCGTAAATATCACCGGAGTTAAAGCAACAAAAACAGCAAATTTGATTAATTCTACAACAAAGTGAGAGAGTGTTCCAAATGTTAATTGCTCTATTTTCAGACGTTAAAAGTAATGTTATCCAATAACACAATTTTCATGGTTAATTGATCCAGTTAAGTTCATGGTGTCTGGCGTCATAATTTAGAATTTGTGACGTCAAAACTCGAACTTTTTACCTGGAGGTTTTTAATCCGCACTTTAGATGCCCTGTTATTCTGGCAGTATATAATCTTAATATAATCTTAATCTCCTCCTCTCCCCTCTCCCTATGAATATCATGATCCAATAATGCTTAACTCATGAAACTTTGCGCACATGTTACCCTGCACATGAAAACGCATTGGGCATGGTCAAATATGGCATGGCGTAATTTTTGGGCTATTGATGTCATTAGCCTCTAACATTGCAAAATTACCGTACCGGATTAACATTTGTTAAAAGTTTTTTTCAACAGATTTGTCTCATATAATTGATGTGCAAGTAAAGATAAGTGTAAAAATAATAAGTTCAAAAGCATTTTGGTCAAAAAACGGCAAAATATTGGACTTTTCGCCATTGGAATTCCGGTATTCCGGAAAAAATGCGTAATTTTCGAAAATTTCTGATAATAATTAAAAATTCTGCGAAGTTATAACCCAAAAATGATTTTTACCTAAGAAAATACAGGCTTCCCAATATTATAGTATATCCATTGAGAAATATGGGAAAGTTGATAAGTGGTTCTGATCAATGACCTATAACTTTTGAAGTAGCCATCCTGAACAACTGAAAGTTTGTCAACCGATGCAAAATATATGGATGCTGGGAGTGGTTCAAAAGCTATCAGAAAAATGCGTATGAAAATATGACATAATGCCACTCCTCAAAGTAAATAGGGTTAATATGCAATATCGTGCCATGCAGTTTGTTAGCAAAAGTATATCAAACCGCCTAAAGGCAGAAAGATTCACTGGGAACGAGGTTGAAAGATCTGCTCAAATTTCTTTCTTTCAACGAATGTGACAATTGAATTTTCAATTTTTAAAACATAGGCGAACGAGGCAAATTTGAACGGTTCGACTTAGATTTTGTATCGTTATCAATTTTTACAGCGAAAAAGAATAATTTAAAGTGATCCAAGTAATTTAGAAAACAATTTAGATTAATTATCGTTAGCATATTACAGTTCCTCATCTCTCGGTAGCTCAACTAGTACAAAAAATAGGCAAATAAGGCAAATTTGACCGGTTTTACTTAGATTTTGCATCGTTATCGATTTTTACAGCGAAAAAGAATAATTTAGAGCGGTTCGAGGAATTTAGAAAACAATTTAGATGAATTTCTGTTAATATATATAAACAGGTCCTCATCTTTCGGTAACTTTAACGAGTACAAAAAGTATAAAAACAAGGCAAATTTGCCCAGTTTCACATAGATTATGCATCGTTATCAATTTTTTCACAGCGAAAAAGAATAATTTAGAGCTATTCGCGGAATTTAGAAAACCATATAGCTAGCTATCCAAAACATCCTAAGCAAAACAACATCATAATAAATGATTGTGAATGTGCTTTTCCCGTGGCACCCTCTGCCTCTCCATAATATCTGTCACGTATATAAAAAAAACCTTCCTATTTGTCAAAGTCAATTCAGTCAGGAGTCCTGACAAATAGGAATGTTTTGATATGTTCCTATTCAAGCTATACACTGTTATTGCACAAGAAGAAGAAGCATACCTGCAACGACACATCATATCAAACATATCAGACTTCATACTTTCATAAACACATGCACATTTTTCTTGTAGTCTCGTTTCTTGTATTGTCTCGCAGCTATCTTCCATCTTCGAAAACAAAATGTCTTCACTGCACTTCTCACATGTCTTCTCATATGGCGCGCTCAAGATTTGATAGTATTGTCCAACTATGTACACTCGGATCAACAGTCGACAGCACAACGCTGAACATTCCAACGTATTGGCGTCAGGTAATCTCGCACACGAAAAGTAAATAAAAATCCCTTTTTAGCCTCCTAACATCTTAGAGCGCCGTCTAGATAAACACAAAAATTGATACGTCCAATGCCATACCGAGAATATTCCCTTTACGGGAATCTAAAAAGTGATGGAATCCCAGGACTTTAATTCTTCCCTACCCCAAATAAAGTTGTAGAGGAGGGACAGATTTCGCTATTTTTCTTTGATAAAATACCAGTTTAATCTAGGTAACCACGTAGGTAAAAAATAGCGGCCCATATAAAAATTACGATGCAAATTGACTATCATACTCCTCTTTGTGAATAAGTGTCTTCTTTTATTTGGTTATGTTTTTTCTCCTTCAGTTATTTTGATACAGAGAGTGCATTAAGTAGCTAAAAATAATCTTTATATCTTTTATCTACAGATGCTGATCGTCGACGAATTTCTCTTGACGAAAAAGAAAAGAGGGAATATATCTTTAATATTGTCTCAGCACATGGCATAACAGAAGTGGATTACATTGGACTCTTTCTGATTAATTTTCATGAATTATGCGCACGAAATAATTTAGAACTTAGACCACGTTTACGCAGCATCTTACACCAATGGTATAAGAATGCTCCAGGTGCTCATCGAAACTGGGAAAGAATAGCAAGCGTTTTACTTTACTATCAACAGAGAGTAATCACTGCAAGAGTTGATGAGATGTGTAAGTTTGTTTTGTATTGACATGATCCTGAATTTTCAAATTTGTTTTTTAAAGAAATGACTTGACTCATTAGAAAGCTCTCAAAAAAGTATAATAAGGACACTATGAACACTCTCTTCGTAACTTTCACCCATCTTGAGATATTTTACGTCTAAGTTGCACAGAATCGTCAATTTAACCCTATTTTACATGGGCACTCCGCCATTCTCTATTTCACACGGGGGGGAACCATCTTGAATCCTCGGTGGCATTTTTCGCAAAATATGCCTGGACTATGTATTTCTCAATTTCTTTCTTAGATTTGCCAGTGCAGAACAAGCCGACAAACACACTGTAAGTATTAAACACTTATAATATCTTAAACGTTTTTGTTGTTAACAATGACAATACAACATAGTGGTACAACGTGGTGCAGCAAGTAAGAGTAAGGTTAACCCTATTCGTACCGGGGGGTTAGAAAGTACCACAAACGTGAACATTTGCTGATAACTTTTGTTCTATACATTATTAAGGGATGCTCTTTGGTGACTTTTAATATTTGGTGAAACAATGGTGAAAATAAATCGCCCTCTGAAAATATTACCCGATCATTTTTCCTCAGAAAATTAATTTAACATCAGTGTTAATCAATCAAGAAAGACTAAGTAAGGTTATTTTTGAATGTATTGCTCATATTTTATGTCAAACAGTAATAATTTATGTGTCCAGTGGTTCTTTTTCCTCCAAGGCCGTTAATATGAGAAAATCATCGAAATTCCGGGAGAAAAGTTAAATTATGACGTCATCAACGTCACGATGACGTCATAATTGATACGAGGACGTCAAAATATCAGACTTGTGATGTTGTACCAGTGTGCTAAGTTTTATGACGTATGCAAAATATAAACACCTTATTTGGGGTTATGGTATTTTGTACCCAGTATATTTGGGACCAAAAAAGCCGGGTAATATCACACTTACATATTAGCTATGCAAGGCTTACAAATCTTGACGAATCAATCTGCCACGGTATCACTGCGCAAATCCAGCTGTATCCGGACCTTTACACAGTCCGTCTACTCCAGTATTCAGTCCGTATTCGTCGGTATTAAGACAGAATGCTCGCATTCTGTCTTAATACCGACGAATACGGACTGAAAAAAAGTCCGGATACAGTTGGATTTTGTGCAGTGTATATCAGTCCTTATTGCTTTCATTTTATACAAAATACTCACAAGAGATAAATAGGTCTTGTTGCTATTGGGACTTGCTCCAATAGGTTTCATAAAACATTTATTGCGGAACGAATTTGTGTTCATCAAAATTACTATATGACGGTCTATCTAATGTTACTGTTAATGGACTTTTGTTTTTATTTTTAGGTCACAAGTACTATCCAAGCAAGGTAAGGCTATATTATAATATTGTCCATAGTAGGATCTTCAGCTTAACTTAATCAAATGGCAATGATGTAACAAAACGCCTATGATTTAAGCTCATCAAAGCAATTAAAAGGAGATCTAAATTCATGAATAATTGATGTTTAAGGCAAACAAGTATTTTAAAATATTTATTTAATGATGTCTCCACTTTCAATCTAGGCCGTCTGATTCTAAATTCAACCCTGTCCAAATGAAGTACAATTCCATTAAAAAATCTTTAAGAAGATATAATCCAAGAAATAAGTAGTCTGAAGATACTGAAATGCTCAAAAGACAGAAATTTTTGATTGTAGGTAAATGCTCTGTCCTTGCTTGCTAGGTAGTTGAAGAAAGTTAATAAGTAGTTTCCTCGAATAATTATTTTCAAATAGTTATATTTTCATCCATTATTCCGGATTCCTCCCCAGCGTCAGCAATATATATTAGGTCAAACAGGTTTGATAGAATCACAATTACAATAATACTTTAGAGTTATGCTGAAAAAATCAAATATTATGAAAATTGGCAAACTAATTTTTTTCGGAAATCTCGTCACAAAACCACCTTGACTAATTATTATGAAATTTTCGGAATCCGCCGAATTTTAAGAACTGCTGAATACGCCCCAGATATTTGTGGTTGTCTGGTCGAGCGAACTAACGTGTCGTATTCCAATGGCATCTTTGTGGGTTCAATCCCAACTACTGTCCGTAGCATAAATGGGAGCTTTAAATAGAACCAGGACCCGAAACAGGAACCACATTGAAAGCAGTGTGTCAACACTGAAGTGGCTATCCTGTATAAATAATCATAAATAATAATAATGACGACTTCACGTCGCCGATGACGTCATCGAAACTTCCGACCCAAAAATTCCGACCCAAAACTTAGCAACAAAGGTTATTATATTCTTCAAAACACTATAAAAGCCAGGTCATAAGATGGAGTTATGTTTTCAGCCACCTTAACATACGTTAAATTGGATTCCCGGAGGTGGAACGTTCCGGAAAATTTTCGGGCAAAAGTTCCGTTTTTCCGGAATATTTTCCGCAAATGGAAGCCTACATCTTAAATAATGAACGAAATACAGAAATTACAAAGTTAAGGAATTTCAGAGGGTGTAGTGCTGTAAAAAGTGAGGTGGTTTCAAATAATAGCCAGTAATTTCTAAACCACTCGTGATATAAGACTGAAATTTTTGGAGATGGCGTAATATAGGCATATGTTTAATATGGCAAAGTAACACCTCGAAAACTCTACAATACCAAAAGTAACAGGGAGTCAAACGTGCCGCGGGCACTTGAGGCCCCCCAGGCTTAATAGGGTTAATGCGAATTTCCCTATCGATCGCTTTGAACGTGCGGAGTGCGCAACAAGTTACAGATCATGGGCAATGACGCGTTTGCACGTGCGCAGGGGAAGTTGAAAAAATATAACTTCACCTGGCGTAACGAAACAGAGAATTGTCGCGCGGCCGGCATGGCCATAGCCATTGATATGGAAATAATTATTTTTATAAATACTTTAATTTTCATCCATTCTACATCAATATTTTTTACAGAAACACTTGTGTACTTTGTAAGTACGCAGTAAGTTGATGAACATCTCAGCAGCTACATTTTACCTTGATGAGTACAACATGTTAAAGTAAACAGAATAAATGTTAGGGACAGTCTACAAAATTCGTAAGGAAATTCGTATCAATTTTCAAACAGAAGAAGTGTTTTGGCAAATTTGTAGACAGTTCTCAAATAGGGATTATAGTAATACATCTGGTTTAATAAGGGACCGTCCGCAACATTTGTATCATTATACGAATCATTTTTATCACAGAAGAAGTGTTTTTGTGCATACTAAGTATGCACAGAAACCCTCCTTTTGTATGAAAATTTATACAAATTTAAAATTAAAAATATTCGCCATAAGTGGATATAAAATAAAAACTTTGTTTTTATTTTTTATACAAATTTCCATACGACATTTGTGGACGGTCTACATCTACAGTGTACATCTACTTCAATAGGTTGTACTCAATGGATTTCAAAAAATGAGTCCCTTATGTTTCTCAACCTACTATATCCTATATGTTGTACAATTGTTTCTCCAAATAATTAATTTTGACATAGACATTTGCAGTAAGGTAAATCTACGATTTTTAACTAATATTTTATTCTGTATCTGGGTTAATAGGTACTTCAACAGCATTTACACCTTTTTTTTATAAGGAAAAAGGAAAAAGTTTATAAGAAAATGACCCTTAAAAAAATGACAATAACTTAATAAATTATTAAGAAAATCTTGAGGCTTAGATGTCTAGCAAGAATCCATTTTTTCCCCAGGCAGGAAAAAGTATGTACATAATTCAAAATAGTTTCCTTGGAACAACACAAAGGAACAACATAATAGAACAAACAAAAGTTTAAACTATAGTTCATGGTAAATTCGTTAAGAAACCTAAGAAAATTTTAAGAAAATTTCAGCCTTGTTTTGGTAGATTTGTTAACCCTATTTGGGCCGGGCTTTTTTTGTCTTAAAAAGTCCGGGGGGGGGGGGGTACAAAGTACCACACCTCCAGAATATGTGTTAATATGCTTACGTCATTAAACTGGGCGCAGTGGTACAACATCATAAGCCCGACAATCTGACGTCGTCGTTTTAATTATGACGTCATTGTGTCGGCGATGACGTCATAATTTGTGTTTTCCCCCTGAATTTTGAT
>JAUCNQ010134117.1:0-17461 GCA_032352715.1 Bougainvillia muscus | reverse complement strand
TATCAAAATACTAAGTGACGTTCCAATCGTTGCAATCATCACGAAGACGCAAAACCCCCGGATGATATTGTTCTTTCCATTTTTTAATTATTTATCATTTTGTACTTTATATGACTAGCGTTTGTTTCCAGGTGGCTATCATTGAATTCCCTTACGTGGATTTTGGTAGTCTCTATTTTTGTAATGCAATTTTTTATTCTCCTTAAATGAAATAAAGCTTCATTCATTCATTCATTCCTGCACTGCACAAAATCCAACTGTATCCGGACTTCTTTTCAGTCCGTATCCGTCGGTATTAAGACAGAATGCTCGCATTCTGTCTTAATACCGACGAACACTGACTGAATACGGGAGTAGACGGACTGCATAAAGGTCCGGATACGGCTGGATTTTGTGCAGTACTGCTTTGCTGCTGAATATTTCTGAATTATTTGCCGGCTGTTTCGTGGAATAGTCGCTTAGGTTGTTATATTAAAAAGGTCTGTCTGTTCTTCTTATTCGTTAATTATTCTCGCTTGGCGGTTATCTATTGCCAATTCACGCTTTACAGAATGCATAGTGGGACGATAGGTCTGTTTTTATGTTTTGCATTATCATGATGAACAGGCTCTGTGATAATATTCCAATATCGGAAACAATATTATAGTGAACGATAACCATTTTGTTGCATAAGACGTTCTGTTTTAAAGCTGTTAAGTTCCGGTGCATGTTATTATACTCTTGGGTGTCCATCACATATATTAATATACGTATGTAATTTTTGATCGGCGATGACCAACAGCATATAACGTGTTAACATCCACAGCCTCCTTGTCCTCGCGACCAACATTGTCTCTTGTATTAACATAACCTCCTATTACTTTTCCTTTTTTTGATCGTTTTACTGTTACCTCAGTGGAAATGTCAAGCTCATTGTCTTCACAATGTTTCACAGAGTAAAATCTAACAAGCTCCTTCTTTATGGTTGCCCCTTGCATATCGTCAGACTCGATATCATAAGGGTGTTTAATGTTGAAAGATTGGTCAATGACAAAAGTTGATGTTTCTTTCACGCGCTTTGGGTGAGAATAACAAACTTTCTCTTTAGAAATATATTCTGAATTCAATACGATGTCAAATATCTCGCGTAGATTGGGATTAGTTCTTGAATATAAAGGCATCGCCTTGTTAACGCGTAAATATTCTAAACATAAGGGAGAAAGTAACTTTGCGTTATGAGAATTTACATTTTGATCGAATAGTATAGACATTTAGATTTTCTCGAATTTTGCAAATTTTGCGAATTTTTGTCAAATATGCAAAAAGCAGTACCGGCAAAAAGTTGCGATACTAGTCAAAAATAAATTCCAGCAAATTTTATTTTTCCTTCCTTTAAGGTTATAGCGTGTTATGGATCATTTGTTAAACTTTTACAAATTAACGCGTTTTGTTCTCCTTTTAATTGCTTTGACAAGTTATAGCGTGATCTTGGTCCAGCTATTGGTCATTTGTTAAACTATTACAAATGAACGACTTTTGTTCTCCCAGGCTGAAAACGTGCTGTAAACGCAAAAAATCTCAGCTCGGGCTGAGATCTTAGGGCGGCTAAACTGAGCGCGGGCTGAGATTTGGGCTGTAAACAGGCTCTAATACTGAAATTTCAATTGAATTAAGTGATCTACAGAAAAGCAAATTTAGTATGTTTTTTGTGCACACTTTTTCTAAAGTGTTCTAAATGGATTTCTGGTTTTACTGATTTTTTTCTTTGTAAGCCAGCTAAAAAATAACAAAGAATGTTTTGATTATTGTTGAAAAAATACTCATATGTCGATGAAACAAAATCTGGGACCTATAAGTGGATTGATTTTAAAAAGATTTCTTCTAAAATCTAAAGGCAATAAAATGCATGCTTTTATAGCTTTTTTATTTTCCACAGTGTGGTCATGAATATCTTCCTTGATACTAACTTCCTCATCGTCACTGCTTAAGTTGACCACAGCAATAAAACCTACATGTAAATGACAAAAAAAAATGAATCACAAAAAGCCAAAATCAATTCCGGGGAAAAATTTAATTATGACGTCATTGCAGACACAATGGCGTTCTACATGAAACGAATACGTCATAATGTCGGACTTGTGTGGTGTTGTATCACTGTGTTAAGATCTATGACGTTAGTGTATCATTATAACACCTCATTCGGGGCTGTGTTTGGTTGGGGTGGTACTTTGTAACCCCCCCCCCCCTCCCCCTTGGTACATTTCAGAACAAAAAGCCAGATATTAATAGGGTTAACTGCGTAAATAATTTTAAAACCAACAAAACATTTGCTACTTTTCAGCAGAGGCAATGTCGATCTAATTCATTAAAAAAGTAAAGTTTCCTTTACTGGTGGTGGTGGTCTTCACAGCCAAACACAGCAAAACCTTCTAGATCACCAACGTCGACTGCGATGCGTCCACAAGCACATGAAACATGATAATACTTTAATAGGTAATTCGACCAGAACGGAAAATATTCACCAACACGTAGAGCTTCTTTTTTGGTAACCTTCTTACAGAATTTACATTTTCCTATGCCATGATTTGAGTAATTCACCACATAGTTTTTCTTGGATATTCTCTTTGTTAGCGTATCATTTTTATCATTGATATGTCTGATATTTAGGCAAGTGTTTTAGATATTTTATCTGCTAGCTTTTTTTCATTTATTAGTTTTCTAGATGTGATTTCAAGGCAACTGCCCTTCTTTTGAACTTCTTTATCTGCAACCCGTTTTTTGGAGTACCTCTTAGCTTCCAGTCATACCCTGAGTCACTTAGTTCTTTCCCATTCAGTTCTTTTACCCTCGTTGATAACAAACGTATTTGTTGTCGCTCTGCGATAGTGTAATCTTCTGTAATACTAATACCCCGATAGATATCTATTTCTTTAAGATTAATAAGCTGCTTCAAGATTTTTTGCTTCTCCTCTTCACTATTCAAAACTAAATTGATTGGTCTGCTCTTTTGCTCCGCTAGTTGTCCTAACCTAAGAACTGATTTTATGGTTGTAGGCACTCCTATTACTTCTATCAAATTAGCGTGTGTGAAATGAAAGCCAAAGAATTTAACTGGTCGATCTTAATTAGACTATGCAATCCATGGCTACACACTTCATTCTGTCAACCTGGAGTCAGGGTCAAATATAGGAAGGGGAATTGGACTGTTCACCCACAATTCGATTGGCAATTCTGTTATCCTAATTGATCCATGTAAAAGTTATCAAGAGGTTTGTTTGGTCGAAGTGAAGTTAAGCGGTGGAGACAAGTTATTATTTGGTTGTTTTTATCTTAGTCCTACTACAAGTACCGTGTCTAATACAAACAATGAGCGTCTGAACAGTTTGTTACGAACCATATGCAAGAAGAAATATAGTCACAAATGTTTGGTTGGAGATTTTAATTTCAGGGTTATAAATTGGATGACGTTAACAAGCCCACACAATGAAGACAGTAAAGAAACAAAATTCATCGAGACTATTTATTGGAGTCTTTTAAAGCGAAAATGTATCAGTTAAGAGATCGTTTTGTTCCCTGCAAGACATATGGTTCGGTATCATGGAAAGACAAAGGCAGCATGCTCATCAACAAAGCTCTTCAAGGTTTAATCCAATCAAAAAGTATTCTTCACAGACTATGGATGTCAAAAAGAAAATCACATGATGCTGAAGACGCTCGTTTGTTGTACATAAGGGCAAGAAATAAAGATAAAACAAAGCTACACAAAGCCAAGAGGAGTTTTGAACGTGATATTGCAGTGAAATCCTGCAGTAACCCAAAAGTCTTTTGGGAAAATGTACGTCGCAAACTGAAGACTAAATGCGGAGTTGCTCCTCTACTGGCCGACGTACATTTGAAAAGTTCAATACGATTTGATGATAAAGCTAAAGCTGATATAATGCAAAAGCAATTTCTAGTGTGTTTACAGGAGAGTCTAACAACGAAATACCAACACTTCGCCAGATGAATAGAGCTATTATTACTCATTTTGATGTTACCAAAGATATGGCGAGTAAAGAAATTCGTGAGCTTAACATCAACAAAGCATGTGGACCAGATGATATACACCCTCGGTTCTTACTTGAGCTAGTTGACTATCTGTCCGCTCCGTTATCCCTACCAATGAATAAAACAATACAAGAGGGTTGCATACCAAATGTGTGGAAGAAAGCCTACGTGTCTCCTGTGTATAAAAAAGGTCCGAAAAACAGAGCAGAAAATTACCGACCTATCAGCCTTACCTCAATCGTGTGCAAAGTAATGGAATCACTAATAAAGCACACAATAATGGAGCACATTGTTTCCGAGAAGCTACAATCCAACAAACAACATGGATTTATTTCCGGTCGTTCAACAACAACTCAACTTCTGTCATACTTGAACAAGTATATACATTAACGATCTACCAGATGTGGTTAATTCTCATGCATTTCTCTTCGCGGATGATATGAAAATCTCTCGTCAACACAAGAAGATGCATTACGTTTACAAGCCGATATTGAAGCATTGGAATGCTGGTCAAGAACATGGTTGCTCCGTTTCTACCCTGATAAGTGTAACGTACTGTCGTTGGAAAAGTTCAATAATATCACATACACTCACAGATACACCCTCAACAAACATGAACTTGAGCACGTATTCGAGCAAAAAGACCTTGTTGTAATTTTTGATAGTGAACTGACATTCGAAGAGCATATGTCTTTGAAAATCAAGAAAGCAAATTCCCTGGTTGCATGATCTGAAAAAGCTTCTCTTTCCTTGATAGAGTCCTTTTCAAGAAGCTGTTCATCACGTATGTTTGACCCCACCTAGAGTACTGTCAAACGATCTGGTCCCCTCACTTAATCAAGCATAAGACTATGCTAGAAAACGTACAACGAAAGACTGATAATGCTGGATTTACCTTCACTAGAATACAGGAGAACACGTGGCGACATGATCCAAGTCTTCAAACATTTTCACACATATGACAGAGATGCCCTATCATCAGCTTTCAGGCCAAGAAATCGCTTTAGCCTTAAACATGATTACCAACTGGAACGAAAAACTCCGAAGGATGGTGTCATTTTATTTCAGAGCTATAAAGGTCTGGAATGATCTCCCGAAAGAAGTAGTGCACGCTGAAATATCAACGCGTTCATGAACATTTTTGGAGTGTTAGCAAATTATGACGTCACAAGTACCAAATATGACGTCCAAAACGCAAATATTTCAAATTATGGCGTCATCGATGACGTCATTTCCTTAATTCCCCTATTTATCCGGGCTGTTAAGAAATTGGAAAGTTAGCCGTTCGTGTAACTCTCCATTTATCCGAGCCGTTAAGAAAATGGAGAGTTAGCCATTAAGCGTAACTCTCCAGGAAAAAAATAATGAAATAAATAAATAAAACTTTGGATTCTAATGCAAAAATTTACGCTCTTTTACGAGGTTTAATCAGATGTTCATGAAAATCAATAAGACACCATATATTTACCATTGTTTAACCCAATTTATCTCCTGGGGAATACAGCCCCTGCCTCATCCGATTTATTTTTAACATATTTTGACTAGAACTCCACTTAACATATACATGGTGCTTATTTCAAAAGTGACAGGTTATTGATCAGAACCACATATAAGATTTTCTATATTACCCCTTGAAAATTCTGTAATATTGTGAAGCCGTTATTATCTGAGGAACACATCATTTTTGGATGAACCTTTGCACAACTATTAAATGTTATCAGAAATTTCAAAAAATGACGTAAGTTTTCTGGAGAACTTGAAAAAATTCATGTTATAGCGGCAACTTTTTGTCCCAAAGTGCATTTTTACAAAAAAATTTGGAACCTTATACTTTCTTCATGGCAATATGGGAAATTTAATAGATGGTTCTGATCAATGACCTGAAGCTTTTGAAGTAAGCACCCTTAACAACTGAAAGTGTTTAACGAACAATTGGTAAAATGGAAAAGTGCCAAAAATTCAAGACTGCCTGGGTGTTATTTCAAAAGTTATTCAAATTAAATTGGTAAATAGGGTTCAACAATGGAGTTTTATTGACTTTCAGGAAAATCTGATTAAACCACGTAAAAGAGCGTGAAATTTTGCAATAGAATAATTTTTTTATTTTTTTTTGAACAAGTTTAGTTTATTTCATATTATTGTGGAAAGTTACGGTTAACTCTCCATTTTCTTAACGGCTCGGATAAATGGAGAGTTAAGGTTAACGGCTAACTCTCAATTTCTTTAACGATTTAGATAAATGGAGAGTTACGCTTAACGGCTAACTCTCCATTTCCTTAACGGCTCGGATAAATGGAGGGTTACGGAATTGACGTCATCAATGACGTCATAATTTGAAATATTTTTGGTTGTGATGTCATATTTGGTACTTGTAACGTCATAATTTACTAACTCTCCTAAAATGACGTCACAAATTCTAACTCTCCACATTTTGCTAACTCAACATTTAGCCATCCCCCACTTTGAGCATGCACTTATCATGAGATGTAAAAGTTTCTGTAATCTGATTGGCTGAGAAGCAGTGCATATATGCAATTAAAAATAGCCTGCTAATATAAGACTATTGCGCAAATAATCACTTTAGAAAAAGGTGTCCTAAAGAAAGGAGGCTAAAATTAAATGTTTATTTCTTCTAAAATCAAGCACGCTATTATTTTCTCATTTTGGTGACCTGCTTTCTGCAAACGTATCAATATAGCTTATGATAAAGTAGTTATCGCACAGTGCTCGTGCAATATGGCAAATACTTTTCTAGTTTCCTAAAATTTATTACTTTTATTTCACTCGCCTAAAGGCTTGTGAAATAAAAAGCAAAAATAGAAGTAACTCGAAAAATATTTGCCATATGGCAATAATCGTGCGATAACTAGTACATATTACTCATGTCTTAGACTATGCTCACGTTGCATTTTGGAGCACATTCACATCAGATTCACACGAACTATACCTGGTTTCTATTATGTTCTTTTCTAAACTTCAGTAGACTCTCGATATAAAGATATATGAGGGGAAATCAAAAAGAGTTTGTTATAATCAAGAATAAACTATAAAGGGAAATCAAAAAAAGTTCGTTACATCATAGAGAGGAATACCGGGGAATTTGTAGCCTTTTGCTTCTTTACATATAGGTCGATACGAAAATGACTGTTATATCAAGAGTCTACTGAATGTGGATTATTTCTCCATTCACTGCTTAGTAATATTAAATATAGCAAAGGATTCTTCCCAATAATTCGCTCAAATTGGCTTCACAAATCGCTTCATTTTCATACAAGTTACGGACACCACATCGGTTCACCACATCGGTTCGGCGTTGACGTCATAATTACCTTTTCCCCCGGAATTTTGAAGATCTTTTCAAATTAACGCTCTTGAAGGAAACTGAAGCACTGAGCAGGTAAATTGTTACTGTTTGACATAAAATATGCGCATTACATTCAAAAATATTCTTCTAGAAGCCTTACTGATCGATTAAAAAAAAGTTTAAAAATAATTATTTGAGGAAACTTAATGGGAATATATTTTCAGAGGGCGTCTGGGCGCTAAAAGGAGCAACTAATTTCAGATTTTTATAATTATTAAAAGTCACCAAAGGGCATCCCTTAATAATGTACAGAACAAAAGTTATAGGGAAAAGTTCACGTTTGTTGTACTTTGTACAAAGCATATCACTCGTAAATCTCTCGTGGGGCACTGAGAATCATAGGGCACTCATAAGGCACACGTGGTCACTCGTAGATCACCCAAACTCGTAGGGCATTCGTAGTGACTCGTAGGAAAGTCGTAGGGACTAGTAGGGAAGTCGTAGGGACTCGTAGGGACTCGTGGGAACTCGTAAGGACTCGTAGGAAAGTCGTAATCGTAGTGACTTTTATCAATGACCGTGTATTAAAGGGTTAACTGGTGAATCACACGGTAAGATTTGGTGTAGGTAAAATAAAACGAAACAAACTAAAATTAAGCAAAAGATCACGGTAAGATAGATAAGATAATCAGTAAGATTTTTCTTTTAGGCTTCTATGCTGGTATGATCGCTGCTTCACTCTTCATTGGAAGAACTGTTTTCAGGTATATAACATCACCATGCACCATCCCACTTCGTTAAGACTTATTCTTGTGACTATGATTTTAGAAGTATTTCATCATAGACCTTCTTTGTAGGAAGAACTGTATTTACAAGATTATGTTCAAACAAACTTCATTCCTCTCGGTCCATTGGAACCGAGAGGTTTGGTTTAAGCGGTAGACGTATGTATAGCAATAGGAATCGAAACTGAACTGCTTATGTATCATTGAAATGTTGACAATCCTGTTTTTTCTTTGTTTCATTTCTATTTTCTCCTTTTCCATTTGTATTGATTGTCGAAACTTGTTAGTTTCATGTAAGAAATATTTTTGAAAGTACAGTCAACTTCGAGATAGCGAAGAAATTCATAATTTCATAGTTTTCTGAGAATCCCCCTTTGCGATATTTCGTAGTTCATTTCACTTTTCAAGTAATGCTTTTACATAAGTTTTCTTTTTGACATCCTCCTTGCCTAAGTAGTAGACTCCGTGTACGATAAAAACCATTCGAGCTAACACAAAATAAAAACAATTACACTAGAGTGGTTTCTATGAGATGAATTCTTTGAAAAAGTTCAAGATAGCGAATGAAATGTGCCGAAATGTGCCGTAGGGACCGAAAATATGGTTCGAGGTAGCGGGAAATTCGAGATAGCGCGTGTTCGAGATTACTTGTGTAGCGATAAATTAGGACTCCGTGATATTAGGACCCATAGATCCTAATTTCACGTTAAATTAGGACTCTATGGGTCCTAATTTAACATTAAAATAAGAGCGAACCATTAAATTAGGACTCCAAAAGTTCGTAAAAACTAGTAAGAATATTAATTTAAGGTGAAATTTAGACTTTTGATGTCACTATATTGCAGTTGCAAATTCGAATGTGAATTCTTGTTTTAAAAACAATGTTAAGATTCAGTTATTCAGTTATTACATGATGGAAAGTGTCATTGGCCTAAGTGTGATGACCTACTGTGCAGATGGCAGAATATTTATTTGCGATAGCATGGGAGGCACACTCAATCTAACAACGCAAAAATCTGTCAGTGCTTTTTATAAATACTGTACATATAAACATGGCAAACTTGATTTAACATATCTACCAGTCCAGAGACAACAAGATGGGCATACGTGCGGGCTTTTTGCTGTCGCATTTGCGACAGAGATGATAGCTGGCAAGTCGCCAGTCAAAGCGTCTTTAATTGTCAAGGAAATGAGGTCACACCTTACTGGACGTCTTGAAATTCAGGAACTTACACCATTTCCTAAAACCAAAATGGACTTGTAATGTAGATTTTTATGAACGTTGATAAAAAAACTAGAACTTGCAATTTTGTTATTTTTTACTTTGCATTGTTTTAGATAAAACATAAAACATAAAACATCGATTATACGGTCTCTTTTTGCTTGATACAACCCCTCCTTTCTTGACTCTTTGGCGATGTTAACCATGAAGTGAAGGAAACCTTATTAATCAGAACGTCAGTTTGATCGTTTGTTTCAGAGGTTTTTTGCTAAGATATAATTTCCAAGATTCAATGGTTCTCTCGGTGTTTGTGTTTGATTGTCAAGATTAAAAAGTTTATGCTCGCGAAATGCAAAAATTAAGCGAATTTCTATTCTATTCTATTCGCGAAAGTTTCAACTCCTAAAGTTAATACATATAGCGATTCTTCGTATAACCTAAAATTCACAAGTTTCTCCACTATTTCCTGGTAAGTCCTAATTTCATGGGTCTTAATTTCACGTTACACCGGAGCTTTTATAAGGCATCAGACTGTAAGTGCTGATGGGACGGAATGTGTTGTTAGAGATAACGCGAAGTTCGAGCTGACGCGTGTTCGATATAGCTGGAATTGACTGTAGTTGTTGTTAGCGCTCCACTCGTTTGTGTGAAGTGGGTTGATGGTGCCTCACACAAGTGTCTGATAAGTGGCATGTCTCAAGTACTGTTTCGGTTTTTACATGGAAAGATTATTACTCAATAGGTTTGTCGTTAACTATAAGAATTGTTTAATATGCTGGTCTGTGGATTTTATCCACTTGAAAGTTTGATATGCTGGTCCTGTGATTTCGCAGCATGAATTTAGTAAACTTGGATACGAGCAGTTATTAGTATATATGCATGACTTATCAAAAATGTGTTGTTGGATTTCGTTTTACCTTGATGAGGCTCCTCTCGTTTAAAGCATTTTCTATTTTGCCATTTATCACGTTTCGTTTTGTTTCTTCTATTATGATGATGTAGGGTTCAGTTTTTTTGGTTATGCTTGCGAAATTTCAGAGCTCTGTTTAAGATGATGTGAATTTCCTAAAGTTAATAAATAAAACATAAATAAAAAAATTAAAAAAAAGTTAATTCCCCCTTTCTTGTCAAATTTTGTCTCTGGAATCATCTTTGACTCAGAACCCACTTACAAAAAAACATAATGAAAAAAGTACTAATAAATTTATCAGATCAAGGGAGTCCTGAGCTGCCTACCGGAAGTGCGATGGAATCCAACACTTGCTCTTTAGACATTCTACAGTGAACTTGTGGGAATGGTAGTTCTATACACATATACTCATGCAATTCCTGTAGATGTACTTTTAAAGATAATTTTTGGTTTCACGCGCCCGAGCTGTTAGTTCGTGTACAAAAAGGTTGTATGATTGCCTTGTTCCTGAAGGATCCACTTACTTAGACTGTCACTCCCCGAATGTTGTTTACCTGTGCAAATTGTAGATTGCAATACGTTGGGGAGACTGTTCAAAAATTTCATTTCAGGTTTAACACACATAAGCAGGGATATAAGTCTCCTGAGAAACATGGTACTTGCCATATTCTTTCCACTCATTTCAAAACAGGCTAATGCAACAAAGCTAAGTACAATGTGCAGATTTAAGAGAAGCTTCTTGGTGATAGACGTACTAGTCGTAAGGCCATGGATCCAGTTCAAGCAATATTTTTGAAAGACAAGAGAATTGAACTGGATGTTAAAACTACGTACAATTTATCCCTGGTCTTCACGACAGAGTAGGTTACGAATTTAAAACAGATGAGACGCAATATGCAGATGCCAGAAGATTTGTACTACTAAATAGGAGTCACCCTAGAGTATCTATAGGTGCTAATCGAAAAGGAGAAATAAAAATGACTCATACTAATTTTTGAATAAATTAGAAAGTATGTTACGTAATTGCCTATTCCATACTCTTAAACTTATAAGATCTTTAGTCGTATCTATGAAAAAATCAGAATTACAACATCTAGCTAATGCTATCACAGATAAGTTAGATTCAATGGACGAGAATTTCCCACATTATCAATGGCTTTCAGCAGTTTTAGACGCTGTGTATTCTAAATTGTATTAAAACCCACTAACTAAATCAAGAAAGTCTCCACCTATAGAAATTTGTTACGTTTATTTTGAAAACAAAAGAATATAAATCATTAATTTGAATAATATTCTCCTCTCTGCAGATGTACTAAATTCTGTTCCATCCTTAGGACATCAATTTGAAACACTAACAGTGGTTTTTTCTTTAGCTGAACCTATCAGTTCAAAGATATTTAATTTTAATAAATTTTTAACTGGTATAAATTTGAACGACTTTGTTAAAGATAATAGCATCTTACCATGTGATTGTCACAATTCTCCTTATAAAGATCCTCACTACGGACATCATAGTTTCAGGTGATTTAAAACTTGTTTCTAAAGATCCATCTATTTTCTAAATGTCCTAAATACAAAGAACCTAAGAATATAGACTGGGGAAAAGCTATGATGAGTGTTTCAGATTGCGTTCACAACTTCGTTTTAAGTTGAAGTGAACGGCATTAGAAAAACAAAGAGATTTTACTTGGGTGGAAAACAGAAGTGATGTGTAAGGTAGAAGAAAGCATTCTATACTTAAGCAGCATCAAAAAGTTTGATCATGTTAACGAAATTATAAAATGGAAACCTTCTAAGGCATGTCTTCAAATCTTACACTCTAAGTATGTTATTGCTCCAATTGATAAAGCAACTGGTGGCTTTTATTTGCAAAAGATTCTACGCCAGTGTCCTTGTCAACGAACTAGGTTTGACAAAAAGAGTAGGTAATAACACTTATAAAAAGTATGGTGGCAGTTTGGATAAAATTGTTAAACAACAATCTACCTGTCTTAAAATTAAGTTTAAGTTCGAACCTTCAGCAGAAAACCTTTGTCTTTCCCGAGACCCCGACCCAAGAACCAGACTCAAGCCTTAGACCCCGGACTCAAGCCCTACACACAAGAACACAATTCTCCTTATGTATAGCATTTATAACATGATCCTAGTAATTGAAATCATGTAGAATAGACCACGCTAGCTATATCATACACAATAGGTGCTGTAAACTCATATTAACACGTGTTGATAAAAGAATGCGACTTATTCTCATAAGAACACAAAAAGAAAATTTGAGGCTGAAAGCACAACAAGAGTCAGGCATATTTTTGATGTTGCGTGCACTTTCACAGGTATTTAAGTTTAGAATGTTTTATGTTTGCATTAATATTTCAATGCCCATAACTAATTTGTAGCATGGAGTGACCCTCCGATAGATCAACTTTGTAATGACCGAGAGGTTCAGGGTGTAATCTTTCTCGTTTATACTTCATTTTGTATTCTTTCCAGGAAGCAGTTTATCATTATGCAGACAGCCGAGGACTATGGGTTCGTCTCGAAAAATTCGCTTTAATTCGCTTCATTTTATTGCTATTGCGCAATAACACTTCCCCTGAGATGAAAATTGAGCGGAATGAAGCGAATTTACAAAGTGAATTTTTGAGACGGTGCCTAATATTGTTAACGTAGAAATGTTTAACTTATGACAATCGCAATAATTATATTTTGATTACAAAGTTTTTCGACTTTTAGAGAAAATCTGTGAAACATACCTGATCTATGAAAGCTTCGTGGTTAATAAGTTACAAAATTTTAACCAGGTGACAAGTACTTTTACCGACAAAAATGCTCACCGGCAAATAATACTCCTTTTACAAATGACACAATATTATATCTTCCAATCAAACCAACTTTCAGCAGAAATTAAAATCGGAATATATCAAGTCTTGAAGAGGTAGACATTCGCTGATACTCTCAAGGTTTTACCTTTACCTTATATAAAGTTAGCAGATATTTTAAGTGTTTACTATTGGGCAATATGTTTTGAAAACAAGAAAGGAGGGATTAAAATTTAGACAGTATACAGGTTTCATCGTGTTTTTCAGCACTTTCAACCTTTTTTCATCACTTATGGATCGATTTACCGAGGAAGTCTTTTAGACAAGTATTGCACAATTTCAATTTACAAAAAGGTCAATTCCTATGCTATTAGTCAGCATCTGTTGGATTGTAGTTGTCCTCCTACACTTGGTGATTTTAAAATCCTTTGCACTGACACAAATGATTTTAAGCTCACTATAAAGGAGATCATACTCATTCAAAAGACAGGCCTACACTTAACCCTATTTTAACCTGGGGGCGCAATGTCTATTAGTCCAATGTCCTTAAAACTTTGTGACTTTTCCTAAAATTTGTCTGGTCACAAATTCCGCTCAAAAAAAATTCCCAAAATAGTTCGGTGCTTCCATGGCAACCGGACTTTGGGGTTCGGGTGTATATTTAAATTTTAAAGAAAACAGTTATCTTAGATTTTACTCATATTTTACATTGTTTTACATTTCATCAATCAGTTATGTATGTTCCTGAACCACATTAATTAATTAGTTGACCAATTAATTAACTAACTATGCATTATTATGCCTATTGTGAGCCAAAATAAGGTATTTAGGTATGAAAATAGGCATTTAGGCTGTATATAGTTTTATGCAAGCTGATTATATATTATATATCAAACGAAAGGAAATTTTATACTTGTTACAATTATGAGAGTGTTTTTTCTCTGGTATGACATCTTTATACATTGACTTTATATATATAAAAAAATAAAAAAAAATAAAAAATTGTTTCTTTTTAAATTATGTCAAATTTAGCGCTTCATTCTGGATAAAATAAGAGTCACGCGATAACAAATTTGTATCTTGTCTTTTCCCCTATCTAATATCTTTTAGAATATCTAATAAAAATTGAAGTATCATGCTTAAAACTTAAAATAATTAGATTTGAAGAACTCATGGTAGTTTCGTAAAACATTTGAAAAATTGATATGTCATTAAAAACATATTTTGTTCAAAATGTTCCTTTTATGATTTTCTACTAGTGTGCCAAGTTTCATTGGTATCTGACTTACATTTCGGAAGTTATACAGGGGAGGGACAATCAGCCCCACCACGGAAATAACTTTTCCAAAAAAGCCCGGTTGAAATAGGGTTAATCGTATGATACAGTTATTGCCGTTGGTTAATATCACGAACGATTTCATGGCAGTGATTAGTTCTTGTCATACTTTTCAATTATTTCTTACGCCTTTTTTATAATTAAAAAATTGTGTATAAAAAAGACTTTATTTGAATCGTGTAAAACACAGATAATATGACATGATTATGGAGAAAGAGTCTCCGAAAGCTCGTCAAAATCTTTAAATAGACAACATTGATTTGTCGTAGACATTGCCGTCATTTTTTAACCTATTTATCCCACTATGTTGGCTAGCAACTTAATACATCAATTCCCATGGTGTCCTTCACAGTTAACTTAAACTTAGGTGCAGTACTGTACCGATCGAGTGTCTATTACTTGCTCTTGCAATACCATATTTTCTACGCTTTACCTATCAAGCGTTTATGTATTAGGAAATATAAGTTCCTGTTTATATAATACAGTCAACTCCCGCTATCTCGAATGCGCGTTATCTCGAACTTCGCGATATCTGGAGCAAAATTCTCCGTTCCTTCAGTACTGACGCCTTATAAAAAGCACTTCGCTCTCTCAAACTTCTCGCTATCCAGAACTTTTTCTCCGCTCCCTTTGCAGTTCGAGCTAGCGGGAGTTGAGTCTATGTAGTAAGGTAATATACATTCTGATAGTATACCATGGCAGTCCTTTCATATCCGGTAGATTCTTTTGGAATGCATATTTTTTATCACATTTGACGAGTCGACACTATCGTATGCATGTCTATATCAAGTTGCAACATTTATACAGGTTACTCACAACCAGGCATTTTTTCGTCTGGGCATAATAAAAGATCAGTACTACAGATGTGCACAAATTATCCCTTCGAGAATGTTAAGAATTATCATCTTTATCAAATTTTCATCTTTCATTTTAGCCTTATATGGGGTTACCTAGCAGATGCTAAGGGCAGAAAACGTACTTTACTGCTGTCTTCTACATGTCTGGCCATCACCACGTTAACATTTGGTTTCAGTTATAATTTCTATTGGGCATTTGTTTCAAGGTTACTACAAGGCTGCTCAATGGGTGAGTAGACAGACATTTGCTACAATGTTACTGCAAAGATAATTAATAGACCGGTTTTTGTTTAATACTTACTGCAGGGCTGTTCAATGAGTGAGTAGACCGGCGTTTGTTTCAAGGTTACTACAACGCTGTTCAATCGGGGATTAGACTTTTATTTGGAGCTAATCAGTTTATGTATATAACTTCTTATTGTTTCCTTATACAAGATCAATCATTTCCAATGTGTAAATAAATGATAATTTGCCTTACTTACTTGACCGTCACTCCAGATAAGGAGACTTCTTAAAGACGTTGTAAAAATATATAATCCATTTGAACTGGGGGTGACGCTCTTTTTGATAGCCCAATAAGTGATGTAAAAGTTTGTGTTTACTGGGTATTTTTTTATTATATTGTTTTAAGGTATCATAATAATTGCGAAGGCGATTATTATTGGGTACTGTGATGACACGAATCTACCTTATGGAATATCAGTGGTTGTTGGAGCATTTTCATTTGGAATGGTCATGGGACCTAGTATTGGAGGTAGCTGATGTACTCTGTACAAAAGTATTATATCTGAAGCCATAATGTTTAACTTGTAGACGGATAATAGAGATATTTAGGCCATCAGTGGCGGATACAGCCCTAGTCAGAACAACACGGTGAAGAACTAAAGGTTTTAATTCTTAAAGGTTTTTGTATGATAATGGGTCTTTAAAGACCCATTATCATACAAAAACAATTAACAATTAATGAGTTTGAGCATGCTTTCAATCCCCATTCTATTGCTTTAAAAAAGCATGTTCCGAGTCCGCCTATGTATTTAGGCCATCATACCTGTTATCATGCGAGTTTAAACTATTGTTATTTGGTTTTTGTTTTGATTTTCTCCAAGTTGCTTTCATTATCAAAACGTACAGTGGTAAATCTATAAATCTTAAAAATTACGAAATAACGGACTCCAGAAACCATCTCACGACATAACTTCTTACATCATTCCTCAGTGGCGGATCCATCCCTAGTCATAGCAACACGATGAAGAACTAGACATTTTAATTCTTAATAGCTTTTTGTATGATGATGATGGGTCTTTAAAGATCCATCATCAGCCAAAAGCTATTAAACATTAATGGGTTTGAGTCTCTATTCTACTGCTGCGACTAAAGTAAAAGCATGTTCTGAGTCCGCCTCTGCGAACAGAAGAAGAAAATAAATGATATTTTTTTCTTTAGGTTTTCTTGCATTTCCTTCAGAAAAATATCCAAGTGTATTCTCTCAAGGTAGGCAAACCCTCGTCAATAACGTAACAATCCTAGTCTAAAACTTTATGGACTTCGTGTTCTAAAACTAAAAATGAAGAACCTAACAACCGATACCGAGATCCACTAATTTTACACCAAGACATCTAGCCGCTTCAATTTGACACCTTGTCCAAGCCCCTACATATATTTCAAAGTGTTCTAAAAAACTCGAAAGTCTTTGATTCATAATACTTGATTGAGATTCTAGATTGGTGTAAAAAGATTGGGTTAAACGATTTTGAAGCCACATTGTTGTTATATTTTTATTTCTCCAATGCTTTGTGTTGTGTCATCAATACCATCAATCTCGAGATTTTCTTAAGATTTTCTTAATAATGCAGGAAGTCGTAACTATTCCTTTCATTTGTTTTTAAAGATTCAATATTCGGGAAGCTACCTATCTTGTTACCGAACTTAATCGCAACTATTGGTGTAGTTATCTCAATTATACTCGTAATATTTTTAATCCCAAAAGATAGAAAAGGGTAAGTGATACTTTCTATTATATTTGCTATTCCTATCCCTTATCCCTGATGGGATTCTATCGGGCAATTATCATTGTTATATTTTTTCCTCTACATTCAACATACTTAAATCGACTTTGAATAAATAATAAATAACACTGCACAAAATCCAACTGTATCCGGACTTTTTTCAGTCCGTATTCGTCGGTATTAAGACAGAATGCGAGCA
>JAUCNQ010134006.1:0-17471 GCA_032352715.1 Bougainvillia muscus | reverse complement strand
ATGTTTAAATTCCGACCCAAAATTTAGCAACAAAGGTTATTATTCTCTTCAAAATACTGTAATAACCATGTCATAAAGTGGACTTACCAATTTTATATGTTTTTAGGCACTTTATCATACGTTAAACTGAATTTCCGGAGAAGGAACAATTGGACGTCGTCGTTTTAATTATGACGTCATTGTGTCGGCGATGACGTCATAATTTGGATTTTCCCCTGAATTTTGACGATTTTCCCAAATTAACGCACAAGGATTAAACAGAAGCACTGAGCAGGTAAATTATCTCTGTTTGCCATGAGAGAGGTGAAATATATTCAAAAATAAATTGGTCGATTAAAAATAAGTTAAAAAATAATTATTTGAGGAAACTTGATGGGATAATATTTTTAGAGGGCGTCTGGGCGCTAAAGGGCGCAACTATTTCGAGATCTTTTTGTCTCATTGTGTTGCCAATAAATAAATGTTAAAAGTCATTAAAGGGCATCTCTTAATATAGTATAGAACAAAAGCTATAAGCAAAAGTTCACGATTGTGGTACTTTGTACCCCCCCCAGTCCAAATAGGGTTAACATACGTTAAACTGAATTTCCGGAGAAGGAAATGGTTTCCGGAAATTTTTGAAACTTTTCCGGAAATGGAAAAAATTCCGAACACAAAATAAAGGTTAGGTTAACAGATGTTCCTGTGCAAAGTTTCAAGCCTACATCTTAAATATTAAACGAAATACAGTAATTACAAGGTTAAGAAATTTCAGAGGGAGTAGTGCAGTAAAAAGTGAGGTGGTTACAAACAATAGCCAGTAATTTCTTAACCACAGATGATATAAGAATGAAATTTTCTGAAATAACGTAATATAGGCATATGTTGAATGTAGCAAAGTCACACATCGAAAGCATCACTAAAACAGAAGTTACAAGGGGTCAAACATGCCGCGGGCATTTTGTGCCCCCCCCAGGCTTAATAGGGTTAAACTTTCTGAAACCTTAAGTGATATGAAACTTCCGATACATCAAGGTCCAAATATAACGCATCTTAAACTGTTCAGGTATGCATGAAGCTCGTAACTCATTCAGCGCCGCATGCCTCTCTGATAAAAAAATTATTGTTTGGGTTCTGCCATTTCTGTAGCAAAAATCAAGCAATGCTTCGTTGTCACGGATGTGAATGAATTAAAAGGACATTTACAATAATTATTATTTAACTGTTATCATAACAAAGACTCTCGAGAGATACATAAACCATACCACACATAAAACCAATAGAAATTAATGACTTTGGGAGTCCTTTTTACTGTGGTAAGTAAAACATCCTTCTCACTCAGCCTACTTACTTACTGTGGTAAGTAAAAGATCCTTCTCACTCAGTCACTGAGCAGCAGCTAAAAAGAACTAAAACACACAGACTTAATTTATGACCTTGTTTATTTATAAAAACTAACAACTAATTAAACATCTATTTCAATACAATCAGCAGGAAGCTCATCGTAAAATGTTACATGTTTGAGTGTAATTTATTTATTTATTTATTTATTCTTCGTTTAAAGTTGGAACAAAAGAGTAGTTACAATTGAACTAATTAAATCCAACTAGGGTGTAAAAATTAAAATCATTCAACCCCGATCCCAAAGCACTTACAAAACCACGAAAAGGCGAAACGAAAAAAAAAAAATCCGACTTAATCTAAAATCTGAAATTAATTAAAAACTGAAAAATATACTCGCTAATATATATTATAGCTAATATAATTAGCTACTCCAATTAAATAACGATTAAAAAGTTTAAAGACTTCCCTAAATGTCAATATAGCCTTCCTTAAATCATTAATCATTAAATTTTTATTTACACACGGTTTTACACGGGGTCACCTAAACGAATACTGTATTAATTTATCGATAAAAGTTCGTCGGTAAAACGTTTTTGACCACCTAAAGGTCATACCATTTCTAATTTTGTGTAGGTAAACTTTGACGACCTTTTTAGTAGGTGGCAAATATCTTTCTCTAAGCGAAATTTTATGCAGATGAAAATCTTTAGATACGAAGTTTTTGCCGATAAGGTAATCTTATTGTTTTCGCTCTAGCCTATTGGATTCTTATGTCGTTTTCAATTTGTTTGTATTATGGCATGTATGTAACGTTGCCATGTATGCGCCATTTTAAAAGCCGCTAATTTTTATTTATGTAACATGTCGAAATTCATCAACTCTCCATCGTGATGACTGAAGTTTTATTGTTATCTTATAAACAGTTATTATTGTATTTTTAGATGTCATTTATAACATGCTTTCTATTTCAAATATTTTCGTGTTTCTTTTTTTGTATGTATATTGTCTAATCTTAAGATTGTTTTCCACACCAGATATTTGCGCCGGATCAAGATCGTATCTCAAGATGGCATTGCGCACTCATATAAAATATCAAGATGAATAAATATAAATTTTTCTTGTTATTAACTTAATACCCTTTACCACACATAAAGCAATTAAACGACTTCAATTTTCTATTTAATTGCAGTGACTAGGTAAAAGTATCTTATGAAACCGCTTAATTTTTTGCACCAAATTGTTTTGTTTAAAAACAATTGTAGTCTCACCTGACTTGGTTTTTTTTTGGCCAAAATCCAGATTATTATGTTAAGACATAATAGATCAGAACTCACGATGGCAGTCCTAATATTGTATATGCAAGTCGTACAAGGAACTATTCTCTCCCAAAAACAAAATAATTGTATATAATAACAAAGCATTTACCGGAGGAAATATATTGATATTGGCATGTAAGAAATTTAATTAAAAGTCAATGAAACCCATGGCAAAGGTTAGCTTATCCTTTATTTCAAATTTGACATCGCATCAAAGATCTGTTTTGACTGACTTAGTTCGACTTTGAAAATACCAGACCAGCTATGCTACTTCCACTCAGTCAAACAATATTTCAATTCCATTTCAAATTAGTGCAATTTGAACAGATAATTTTTGGTTTGATTCATATCCCGTTTACGTCAAAGACTTACAGCAGAGTTTCTTTGAAAACTTCCCTCTGTAATTGTTTCACTTCCTCCTAGACAGTTACTTCTCCAAGTGGAATCTATCCTCTTTAGAGTATTGAACAACATCTTTCTAAAATCACATATAAAGTAAGTTGTTTGGTAAAATCCTTAACCCTATTAAACACGGGCTTTCTGAAACACTTATAGTCTTGGGCACAGGGGGCCTTTGTATTTGCAGAACATAAAGCTTGACACAAATGTTAACCATTACATGAAAGTCACGTGACGTAAGAGAATTATGATGACGTCATCAAAATGTCAAAAATTGAATAGAATTGCTATGTTAAAATTCCGACCAAATACTTCATAACAAATAACTTTATACTCCTCAAAACATTTTAAAAACCATGTACTAAGATGGAGTTATCGGTCTTAGATGTTTTAACCATCTTAACATATGTTAACTGGATTTCCGGGAAGGGGAATCTTTTCTGTTTCTCCATAAAGTTTTCAGGAAATTTAAATAAATCCGGACTTAAAAGAAAGATTATGTTAACAGACGTTCATGTTCTAAGTTTTAAGTCTTTATGTTAAATAATGAACGAAATACAGCAATTAAAATTATCAGTAATTTCAAGGTGAGAAGTGCAGTAAAATGAGAGGTGGCTTCCAATAATAGCCAGTAATTTCTAAACCACTTACGATATAGGACTGAAATTTTCCCAGATCAGATGACGTAATATAGTATATAACACAACAGAAGTTACAGAGGGTCAAACCGGCCGCGGGCACTTACGCATTCAGCCGTAATAGGCATAATGGAGAACATCATTATTTGTATGCCTCCTGTGACATACTTAAGTGAAACGTTACTTTAAGTAAAACAATGAATCAATAATTATAGAAATTGAATAATAAATAATATATCTTTAATCGCTAGATTTGCTAAGTAACTATTTTTTACACGTTACGAAATGTGCATATACAGATATTGGAAGAAATGAAGTGTTATAAGAATTCCTTATTTGATATAGAGTCAGAGTGCTAGTTACGTTTATTGAAACTGAATTGCTTGAATTAGAGTATCGTTACAGACGTTGAAACGTTGAATGAACCTGACTACCTTTAAGCAAGACATAATCTTATTACTAGAGCCTTAAATGAAACTGATTACCTTAATAGAAACAGAGGCTAAGAATTGGTTTGGACTCTGTTACTTTAAATGCATCCAAGGAGGTATAAGAGCTTTGCTTTTATACATCTTTGTTGAAACAGATATTTTAGACGTCATTACAACTGCGTTTCAATTCAGGTACACAACTTAAAGATACTGCTTTGACTCCGTCTCAATAAAGCTATCTTGTTTCACTTAAGGGAATGAATAACCTCTAACCTACTGATCAAACTACATTTCAATGCAAATACACTGCGCGAAAAGTCATGTTATCTAATTGAGCAACCTACAGTTGTCCATCGGAAAACATAAGACAACATGAGGTTGTCTTATGGATTCCGATTGACAACTGCAGGTTGCTCAATTGGATAACATGACTTTTCGCGCAGTAATATTCGGTTTCACTTATAGGTCTAAACTTATACTCCGACTCTGTTTCAGTTAATGTCTCACTTAACCCTATTGCGTATGGAGTATTTTTTTCATCGTACGTATGGAGGGGGGGATCCGAATTCCGAAACCTTGGCATGATTGTACTCCAACTTATTGTTAATAGTTTGAAGAAGAATAAAATGCCGAAAATGACACAGCCGGAATCCCCCCATACGGATAGGGTTAAGGTTAAATTACCTTACCTTCAGTGAAGCGAGCGAGTCGAGCCCATTTGTTACAATCATATATTAAAAGCATGGGAAAAATAACCTACCATCGATTCTATAGCCTCGTTTTGGATGAATACAAAAACCGAACAGTGGAGAAACCATTATGCCATTAACCCACACGATAACAAACAGAATGAAAGTCGTAAATCAAGGACTCTTGCCAGTTGCGCATATTGGTGGTCTGGTAAATGTTATGATTGTGACCCTTAATTTCCGCGGAAAAGAAATTGAGAACGAGACATTCAAATTCTTAACATAGTAAAAAGAAACGTTCCAAATAAACAACATTGCAAAATCAGTGTAACGAAAAACATTGTCACCAGCAAGTGAAGAGAGAATGGAACTGTTTTTTTATATTTTCGTATAAACATTTGATAAGATTTGTTTTTTAAAGTTTCCTGTAGATATAGCTTCTATCAGTGAATTCGTGAGTGGATTAGAGCGTCCAGGTACACTGAATAAAAAGTTATGTTCTACTTTGTAAGCATTTTATCACAACAACTTACACAAATCTGGTTATAAACTCAAGACTTTAGAAGGGTGTTTGACGAAATCATTTGTTGGATAACATAACCTTTCATGCAGTGGTGGTTTAAGGTTAAATGAGTAAATCTTCCTCTCCATAACTTTTACGTTCCTGCCTACAATCGTCTAGCTATGCGCTTCATTTTTTCCTTATTCGTTCCACCATTTCCGCCGTGAAATCGACAGGGTTGAAGACTTCAAAGTGCTGGGATTATATTTGTTGACGCTAGCAACATTGACCAAATGATTACCTATGAAATTAACATTGCGGGTTATATAAGGCTAACGATCAATTGCTCTCCACAATTGCCTTCCATTTTATTGCTTTTAGTAAGTTAAAGAGAGTCATGGATCCGCTTATGAGCAGTAGCTCATATACGAGCTATGTGTTGACTTTTATGTATATGTTGACACTATTTCTTAGAATGATAAATAAACTAAGCTATAAATTACACTGCATGAAAAGTTATGTTCTCTTTTAACGATTTTATCAGACAACTTGCTAAAATCTGGACTTTTACCACTGCATGAAAATCGGGATAATCCGTTTCGGATTACATAAGATTATTGGACATTTAGAGAAAATTTTCTCTAAATGTCAAATAGTCATATGCAGATTATCTCTAAAAGTCAAATAATTATATATAATTCGAATCGGATTATTCCGGTTTACGTGCAGTGAACTCCAGATTTCAACAGGTTGTGTGATAAAATGCTTCAAGTAAAACATCATATTTTATGCAGTGTTAACTTCTGTAATGTATATTCAGAGGCGATAGAATGGAGATTGAACGCATGCTCAAACTCATTAATTTTTTATTGCTTTTGTATGATAATGGGTCTTTACAGACCCATTATCATACAAAAGCTATTCAGAATTAAAATGTTTAGCACTTTATCGTGCTGTTCTGACTAGGGCTGGATCCGCCACTGGATATTGGTAGGCAGTGAATAGTAACCCTTATTCATAATATCCAAAAATAATCACATATACTAACAATTGCAGCATATGCTGCAGGATTGTTAAGGTATGTGTGACCATTTTACAGTAGATAATATTATTGACTAACCGTACCTCGGGAATTTATATCATTGACAAACGACTTTGACTATGCGTACCTCAGGGATCTGTCAACCGTGGGTTTCCAAATAATAAATTTGTGCTGAAAATTAGAAGACTATGAAATAAACCGACATCTAATGATGCGAAAATAATTAAATGGCCAACGATCGACCAATAGGAGAGCATATCACTACTAAATCAATTTGTTACTGATATGCTCCCGCCAAATTTAAAATATCATTGATTAGCAGCAAGTAAGAGACTAATAACGGGTATATCTACAGTATTTCAGCGAATCGTCAGCAAGTACAAATTTAACAGCAGAAATAAGGAGTTACAAGCATAGAAAACAAATTAAGAATAAAGAGGCCCCATGATTTAATAGTTGTGTATCTTGATTGCAAATATTTTAAGCAACGCTGAATGACTCGGAAACTTATTGACTGTTAATTGGTTTTGAATTGGAACTATAAACTTAAGTATCTATTGCAGAGGAAATGTAGCTAAATGATGGACACACAGCGTGAAAAAACATGCTATCCCAGTGATCAACCTGCAGTTCTTCTTCTGATATTGAAAGACAACCTCATGTTGTCGTATGTTTTCCGATGAAGGATAGTTCACTTGGTAAGACGATTGGCTGGTAATGCATGGATGATAAACGCTGCAGGTACGAATCCCACCAAGGGATATATATGTGAAATATAAATTGAAATTTACTATAATAATTACTTAAAAGTACAACTCAATTCAGAAATTCAACATTACTGATGAAACCTTCAGCGTAGGTCAGTCAAGTACGTACCAGAGAGGCGCCTTGAAATCTGAGGTATACATTCCACATGCAGGCCCACATCAGCTTAAGCTGCCATACCCTTAGCGTGGATAAAATAAACTCAATGGTAAAAAAAAAAAAATATTTGCAAGATCACTAATTGGATAATATTATTTCGCACGCAGTACGCGCCTAATAGCTGCCTTTGTAGCCTTACTAGCTACCTTCACAAAACCCAAACAGAGCGCTCAATCTTGACCCTTCTGGTGGACTGCAGATAACCTCATTCTATTCAACTAATTTGTTAAGATGATTACGAAACTTCAATTCCTGATTGATTATAAAATTAATTCCTTATCCTTGTCGCAATCAACTTTTACAAACTTTTTGAACCGAATATAAGAGCAGATGAATTAAGTCAGTCAGTGACGCTAGCTGCCATTGCGTGAAAAGTTATGTTGTCCTTTAAGGCTTTTATCAACCAACCTGATGAAATCGGGAGTTTTACTCCAGATTTTAGCAGGTGGCTTGACAAAATCCTTAACGTAAAACATGATTTTTTATGCAGTGTGCCTTAATCACACTAATCACTTACATATTCTGCTCTGAATTAATTAACAGAACAGCTGCGTTAGTCTTAACTGTTATCATAACTATTACTTTTAATGGACCAATGACCCATAGGCGGTTTTAGAACATTCTTTTAACTCTTTGAAATGGAGGTGCAATACATGCTCAAAGGCATTAATTTTTAGTTGCCTTCTGTATGATGATGGTCTCTTAAGACCATCATCATACAAAAAACTATTAAGAATTAAAACCTTTAAATCTTCCCTCTGCTGGTTTGACTAGGGCTGGATCCGCCACTGATCAGCATACACAAAGTAATCTAAAATTACAGATTTTTTGTTCTTTTTTACTGCTGTCAATAAGTAAAAGCAGGATCTCAATCCGCCACTGAATAGTTACTAAATAGAACTGAAACATATTGACTTTATTACAATAAATTAACAAATTATCTAACATTATTTTAGTGTAATTAATCTAAAAAGGTAGAAATATATTACCATATATTATTGCTTAAAACATAATTTGCTACTGCAATTAAATACCACTTCAAAAAGTCGTAAGACTTCCTTGATGTCCAATTTTATTTAACCCATTTAGCACCGACGATGTAAGTGATTACTAATCATTGTATGATTTCTCTGTAGCAGTAATTAAACAATGATTGACAGTGGCGGATCCAGCCCTAGTCAGAACAGCACGATGAAGTACTAAACATTTTAATTCTTAATAGCTTTTGTATGATAATGGGTCTTTAAAGACCCATTATCATACAAAAGCAATTAAAATTAATGAGTTTGAGCATGCTTTTAATCTTCATTCTATTGCTTTGACTAGGTAAAAGCATTTCCTCAGTCCACCTATGATTGTTAATCACAGCGGCTTGCAGCACTGAATGAGTTAAGTCATTTGAGATAAAAAACGTATTACGTCATTGGTAAAAACTTCTTCGGTAAATAGTGATGGGTGAAATATATTATTCGCCAACAAATAATATTCACCGACAGTGACGCATTTTTTTAACGAAAAATAATTATTAAAAACAAAAATGGTCACCGAAGAAGTTTTTACCTATTACGTAATCTTATTGTTTTTTTACATATTTTGGTATCCCTTTTTTGTATTTTATATTGTCTATTTTCTATTTTCCACAATATATTTTTGTACACGGGTCTGTTCAGGTTCGGATCTCAAATTAGCATTGTTTACACATGCAGAGCATCATAAAGAATGACTATAATTTTTAGTCGTTTGAGGACTATATAAAGAATTATCACAATACATAAAGCAATTAAACGGCTTTGTGACTTTATGTTATTGGAGTGTGTAGTCATGTTTTGAATCCGCGTAGTGCTGTGTTGACCGTGTTTTGGTGTTTACAAGCACATGTAGCGTCACTTCACTTGGGTTTTTTTGGTCACAATCCAGAAGTTTTCATTGAGACGTAACATATCTAAACTAACTGCTGGACTCGGGAGTGCAAGTAATGTATTTACAAATAGCACAGGAAACTATGTTCTCTCAAAAACATAATTATAAAGTAATCAACAATTACCAGAGCAAATATATTGATATTGGCTTGTAGCAAAATTAATGAAAAGACTAATATATCGATTAGTCTTCGTTCCGCATATCACTATCAGGAAGTTTACTTAATGTTTTGTCAAATTTGACAACAAGGCAGAGGTTGTTGATTCACTTACTTCAACTTTAAAAAGTCAAACAATTTTCCAATTCAAGCAAAGTAACTACAATCATACCCAAAAGTTTTGGCAACCTGCTTTTTTCTGGATTTTTAAACATTTGCTCTGACACTTTAGACATTTCAATAGAAACGCCGCAACTTATAAATGTGAAACCACTCTTGTAGTAGAGACTTGAAAATCTTCAATTTTGAAGAATAACTGATTTTGCCTACTTTCCGATGCGGAACCTAATTGCTTAAAACTGAATAATTTAAATCGAGATTTTAAAGAAACAGAAAATATGAGCACTTTTTTTTTCATTTCACCCTTCATTTTAATTTATTTTAAATTCATCCTAATCAGAAACACTTTTTGCTCGACTCTGAGGGGTCCGGTACAAATTGTCCCAGTTAGTGAATGTTCCACTCAACCAAAGTTGGCAAGTAACTAACGAAAACCGAGGGACTAACGAAAATGGTTCCACTTAGCAAAGGTTCCAAGACAAAGGTTTAATTCAACTGTATACATAACTCGACAATCAGAGAGAGAGAAATGACCCTGAGAATGAGGTTAGAGAAAAACCACATTAAGTGGTTTATCAAACGGCATACTAACCTGTTCTGCAGAATCATTCGGTTCCAGAAAAGGCCTTGGAATAAATATGTTTTGAGGTGTTTTCAATCATTTAGTCGACTGTCATAAAAGAGTCTTTTGACTCGCCAGATAAGAAAAACAAAAAGACATTCCAAATGAAGACATTCGATTCAAGGCCACGTTTTATTGTGAATCTTCCTTTGGTTCATTGCCTTGGATTTTTAAGACGAAAGCCTGCATGACATTGAAAAGAAATTACCAAGGCTTTGGTGGGCGTTAGGTAGAAGGTCTCATTTTTTGTTGCAACAAACCACATGGAACCTGTAAATTTCAACTATATGTTGAAAGAGATATTTGATTTCACTACCAAATTTCCTCCCTAAATTTCACTTCTCCGCAATACTTCGCCACACCAGTCTTTAAAATTGGCAGGACAGAAACAAAATATAACTATCGGGTCAGTTACTTGTTAGCATTGCATTCGCTTCGTGCTGTACCTTCGGTTCAAGCGGACCGAATATCAACACTCTGTATATTGTTTTGATGACCAAATAAGCTAGACAAAATGGATCTGGACAAACTATGGAAGTATTCACAACAGCATCAAGGTATGAAGGGTATAAATTGGAAAATTGGAACTTTAATGATGTGTTTTAAGACCGTTATCACCTGATTAAACCTCGCAATTTTTAGTCCTTTATATACTGTTTAACCCTATTCCTGATGGGCGATTTTTACTACTCATTCCTGATGGGGTGGGGGGGGGGGGGGCAAAATACCCCTCCCCCCCTATCTAACTTCTGTTTTATAGGCCCACATTACATGAAACTTCCCACACATGTTCTTTAAACACTTAATAGTACAAAAATATAAAATTCATGACGTTAGCATTGTCTTTCTTGCTGACGTCAGCATTTTTGTATAATATGGTCCGCATTTTTCATGATTTTCGCAAAAATCGGTTTTTCCCCTGTAACTTTTGAAGACATGCGAATTTTGGTATTTAGCGGGGCTTTCATCATCTATCTATCAGAATTGGTAAATTTTCACTCCTTCAAGTAGTAAAATTCGCCTAAAAAAAAGAAATATTCCAATTTTTTGCTACCCCCGGTCAAAAACGGGTCTCATGGACTCCCTGGAAAAAAAAAATTCAATATTTTTTTAGTACTATACGATAGCTAATAGAAAAATGCTTAAAGTACAAATATTTCAGCTAATTTGATGAAGGCATTCAAAAGATATTAAAAAAATCCGTCTAGGGGGTGGGCAATGAGGCCGATATCATTTTGGAGCGCTTTAACCCTAATCTGTCTGGGCTTTTTCAGACTCATCTCACTTGGGGGTAGGCGGAATCCACCCCCCCCCCTAAGATCTCTTGATTGGTTAGGTTTTAGGTAATGAAACCTGGTACGATAGTAACTCACCATATAAGGAACAAATGGGTGTGGTTATTTTGTTTATTACCTTATCAACGTCGTAATGACGTTATAAAACGTCCCTTTTTCCCTATATTTTCGTACCTTCATTTCCGGTGAAATTAATACGTTTACTTGGAAAAAACAGATGTGAAACAGGTGTAATAGGTTGCAGCTGGGTCTCGAAAATACTTTCAGTGTAAAAATCAGCCGCCATCTTGGATTTTGGCGCCAAAAAAAGGATTTCCGGAAGATTTTACGGACTTTTTTGCCTTAACCTAAAATGTTCCGTTTCCAGAAAAAGTGAGGTCATCAATAAATTTGTCACGTAACAAAGAACCTTTGTTCCAAATTTCAAGTCAAAATGTTATATACTTCAGAAGTTACAGGTTTCAAGGAGAATTGGTGGTCTTGAACAATGAGCCATAAAAACCGAACTACTCAATCTGCTGAAATGAAACTTTTCAAACCGTGTGAAATAGATTCCAGAAAAGAGAGTTATTAAAAAAGGGGGGCAGCCAATGGTCGATTAGGGTTAATAGCCAAGCTGAAAAGTTGTGAACGCGAAATACGAGACTTATGATTGACCAGACAGAGCTTTAACTAAGCCATCTATCGGTTAGGCTATAGCATAGGTATGATAACAGTGAATAAACACACAGAGGCCAATTGAGAACATGCCAATGCTCGGGAAAAGGTAAATTAAATGAAACGATTAAATTTCATTGAGTCTTCAAATCGTTACTGAAAGCTTTGCAGACATGCAGACATGATTCCTGTTATTCCTGCTTGACGCATTTCCAAAAGAAATTGGAAAAAATTAGGTCGTCGTTCAAATTTTAGGGGTCTTTTGTCAAGGCACCTGTCTTCAAATTATTCAGTTTTTGATAAGTTATGAATTATGACTTCAATACATCGGATATATTACCTTGCTTTTAGGTATATTCCATCTCCCTTTAGAATCAATCAAACAACTTAGCATGTTACCATAATACGTGACGAATATAATTGCCGATGATGTCATTATGACGTCATAATAATGATGTGCTTCTGAAAACGGCACTGCTTCTCCACATATGACATAAATACCAGAAGAATATATAAATGCATATATATATCGGAACACAAATTTGTACCATGTATACCTTAATTAACATGCGCTCAAGATATCACTTGAGTGTCGACTCGTTCCAGGCATACGAAAAATGCAGGTGCATGCAAATCACAGATGATATAGATAGGAAAACAAATTGTGCGATGCACATCTGAACATCCCACAGACCGCTTCAGAAGACATGTTTCGCCAAATTCACGGCTCGTCAGTCCCACTTGACTGTGAGAGGTACAGAATCATATCTGATTCTGTGTAACAAAACTTTGGATTAATGACTTTGAGTCTCAATTTTACTACTGTGATTAAACGAAAGGATGTTCTTAATATCCACCTCTAAATCGTGTCGCAAATCACTTCATGCAATTTATTTTGCTAAACGGTGCTGAATTGATACCACTAATTAAAAACAGTGCAAGATTGAAGTATCGCATTGTCGTATTGACATCACCAATACCTGTGAAAGCGGCGGATAACTTTTTTTGAAGTTTATTTTCTTCTTTAATTACCGACTGCTTGGAAGCAGTCACTCCGGAGTCCCTGCATATAGACATAAAATGCAAAAAAAATGCTTGGCGGGGTTTTTAGTGGCCAAGAGTAATGAAGATATTATTTTCAATATGAGATTTAAGTTACATCTGCGTCTACGAGTGCATCTTATTGCAAGTCATTATTTTATGTTCTAACAACAAACATATGAGCAGGTGTGTATCTTATCGCCATGTGATGGAGTATCAAATATATATGTTTAATATAGTTAAAAAAGCATATGACTTGCGTAAAGTATACATTTATGCTGAAAAACACTTCTTATTTAGCTTGAGCAAGTGGATGAAATGATAATTTTCACCATGATAAATTTTTATAATCATAATGTGAACTTGATTGGATTTTCTTTCATAGTGCATGTAGGGAAAAACAGTTGACGATTAATTGTACAACCTTTGATTCTTGCTTCTTTGTGTCTTGTGTTTTATCGAAGAGGGAAATTCGTATATTCAAAATCATGAAAGATCGAACATGTAACTAATGGTACTTACAGTTCTTAAGAATTACGTGAAGTTTGTGTATAGCTATGTACCTTTTTGTGAGTATTTCTATGGTTAGCTGGAGAATTATGGTTTTTTTTAGTAAAATGATAATATCTTGCATATCTTGCAATAACGAAATAACGCCAATATTTTACTGATCTGCAGAAAGGAACTTCGTCCGTCAATGTAACACGAAGGCATAATAATAAGAAAATACTATTAACTAATATTGCTCTTCTTAGGTTGCAACACTCAAGGTTCTAATTTTCGCGCCGTAAAGAAAACTTTAACTAAAATTACTCTTTTTCACTCTTCTTTGGATAAGAGATGTTAAACGTTATTCAATGATAATATCAGAGAAAAAGGATACACCAGGTTTCACCAAAAAGTTGAGGACGTGGAAATGTGTTCGAGTAGGTATGACAAACGAACTCCTAATAGTTCTGGACTCTTGAAAGCGATTTACTTCTTCCTATGCACTAACGTTGTAACATCGTATACGCTATATTAACTCGTTTAGTACCAGGCTTCTTTGGTCTCAAATATACTGTGGGGAGGGAAGGATTGTACCATACCGCCAAAATATATGTTAATGATTTTCTTAAGTCATAGAAATTGACACACTGGTAAAACAGTGCAACATTCTGACGTTAGCGTTTAAATTATGGCGTTACTGCGTTGATTTTTGCTATTTTATCAAATTAAATATAACCATGCAGATAAATTATTAATATTTTTTACTATTAGTTGATAAATGCCGAGTTGGAAATTAATTATTTGAGGAAAAATGGATGGCTAATATTTTAAGAGGGTATCTGGGTGCTAAATGGCCCAACTATTTTATTTGGCTATAAATAAATGTTAAAAGTCACCATAAGGCATCTCTTATTATAACAAAAGTTATATGCAAAATTTACCATTGTGATACTTGGTATTTATTTTGATGGTCACGATATAGTCTAAAGTATTTTACGTCTAATGAAGATCTCTAACAGTATTAAAAACTAATTGCGAATTTTCTATGAATTGGTGCTTTCCCTACATTTTATACATACTACAGATCGACCAAAAGCTTGTGAAATTATGAAAATGAAATTATAGATTCTTTTGACATTCCATTTTTATCAAAAGTCGTTTGGATAGTTGGATCCTCAGTTGGAAAATGGCCAAGACTTAAAATTTCTAAAGATAGAAATTCTCAAGAAAGAGATTTATCGCAAATAATGATTCAAAAGGTTATGAATAAGATGTTAGGAGTTGGTAAAAGTTATGAAAGAAAAAAAGTTTAGTGACAATCCATGCTCTATTACAGGATATATTCACCACTAACAACATACATGAATTTATGTGCCCTCTATTTACCTTAGATCAAGCCGTTTTGTCGTATTACAGTATTGTTAAACTGATATACGCAATCAGAAGAGATTAAACAAATAAGAGTTAAAAGTTATATCTTCATTGTAACAATTCGAAAGAATCGTTCAGATATTGGATATTTCACTGTAAGTGTGATTAGTTGAATTAATTGGGGGAATTATGCATCATTCGAAACCGATTTAAAATTATAACTGCCTTTGTGTGAGAAATGATGACACAACATAACACACGAATATTCGTTTTCTCGTCATAGTTACTTCTAATTAAAAATGACAATTCCCTGAGACGCCGATAATTTTTCTTGGTTAACCGTATTTGGACCGGGCTTTTTTGGTCTCAAAAAAGCACCGATGTTAAATTAATACTGTTTGACAATAGATAGTTGTAATATATTCAAAACTAAACTTCCTGAGTCTGTATTGGTCGATTAAAAACGGGCACATACACGCGTATGTTACGGGCAACACTAAACAAGTTGTGGAAACAGATTCCCACGAAATATGGCAACATGTCAAGTATTTCATCAATCATTCGAGAGAGGTGCACCAGATATGCTGCACATTGTTACCTCAGTAAAGATGAACTCGTTAGTCACCTGCTCTTATGGGTACCGAAACATAGCAAAACAAAAGTAGGACGACCAAACACCACTTACATAGACCAACTAACTCGAGATGTTGATTTTCAAATAGATGATATTAAGAACGCCATGCGGGATCGGAAAGTCTGGAAAGATAGAGTTGAATTGGTCCGGGAAATACTGCTGAAACGGTAAGGTAAAAATGGGTTTAAAATTATTTATTTGAGGAAACATGAGGGGGTAATATTTTCAGAGGGCGTCTGGGCATTAAAGGGCGCAACATTTTCAATATTTGTTTATCACATTGTGTTGCCATTAAATAAATGTTAAAAGTCACCAAAGGGTACCTCTTAACCCTTTTAAGATAGGAGGACATTATGCAGTCCCTTCTCCCCCCCCCCTTTCCTTCCCGCCTCTTCGGTTTTTTTAATAACTTTTGGAATAATAACTGAACTTGCTCAGAACCACCTATCAAATTTCTCATATTTCCCATTGAAAATACTGAAATATTGTGAAGGCGGTATTTTCTTAGGTACAAGTCATGAAACTTTGCACAATTGGTAATAATCATTAGAAATTTTCGAAAATGACGTAATTTTTGCGGAAAACCGGAAACATTTCCGATTTCAACTGGAAATTTCGGAAAATGTTCCAGAGCAAATTCCGACGGCGAAAATTACGTTATTTCAGCATTTTTTTGCTACAACTGCTTTTGCACGGTTTTTCGGACACTATTCGTTAGATTCACAGCAGTTATGTGAAAGAAATATCTTGAAAAAAGCTTTTTAGCTAATGTTTATCCGGATAGGTTTTTTGCGATATAAGAAGCTAATTGTGATGTCATTAGCCTAAAAATAACGTCATACCACATTTGACCACGCCTAAATCTTCTTCATGTGCTTGGTAACATATGTGCAAAGTTTCATAAGTTTAGCATTAGTGGATCATGATATTCTTAGATATTCATGAGATTCGTAGATTATTACTTGCGTGGAGGTTAATAATGTTGATGATTTTATAATACAATCCGAAGAAGTCTTCTGATGCTTATTTGATAAAAGCGTTATTAGATAACTCGACTTTTTATGCATTGCATATTTTTTGTTATGTAGGGACCATCTCAATTATCCATACCACACATCGTAATTATTCAGAACAGAAGAAGTGTACACTCTGAATGAGTTTCTTTTGTTAATCTTTTAATTAAAGTTCTTGTTTATTCTAATCAGATTTATTGTTTTCGTAATATTATTTTGTGATGGTTGTTAAGATAACACAAGTTTAACGAATAATAACTTCTTTATCACCTTATGTTGTTTATCATGTTGTTGATTTTTTATAAACTTTAAAAGATTGAAAGTCTTGTCCGAATTTACAAAAGGTGGGTTGGGCACTGTTATCCAATCATCGTTCTATATGTTCTTTATATATAAAACTTGGAAAAACGAGCTACAAATTTAAACAGTTATTTTGTTCACTATGGTCTGCATTTCGCAGCTTATTCGAGACCTGTGTTATGACATCTACAATTTTTAATTATACCGAAATAATTTGCATTTGTTTTGATTTCATGAATAAAAAAAATACTATTTATAGTAATAAGGCAGTGAAAATAACCAATTGTCTGCATTTTTTCTACATTTCCACCTAAAAAAGATGAAATATTTTGCACATTCAGATTCCTTTTACATACTTTAATCCTATTAACCTGTAGTTCTGATTTAAATATATTATAACTTACAAAGGGGCGGTTCGAATTTTCTGAAATTTTGCCCACCTTTTATTCTTATATATTTATGTTTCATACTTAGTCAACAATAATTTTTAATTTTACAGGCAAAGCATCCTTCCAGAGGTGTTCTTCAAAATATCTGTTCGGTAAATATGTAACAAATTTCTAAAATATCGAGCATGGTGGAGTGCAT
>JAUCNQ010133895.1:0-17481 GCA_032352715.1 Bougainvillia muscus | reverse complement strand
CCCCCCCCCCCCCCCCCCCCCCCCCCCCCCCCCCCCCCCCCCCCCCCCCCCCCACGTTTATTAGGCACCTTAGAGTAGGATTGTATAGCTATATTTTTCAAATGACTACAAAATTATAACACATATAGACACTATATATGGACTTTGAGGTCGCGATACATACCCTGTCTATTAATTACAAAGGGGTCAGGAAAGAAAAGACAGCTTATCAGTACTTCAACCCAAATTTTTTGCCTTTTATGAAAACGCCACACTGACACTTCTTCTTTGTAAAGCAAAGTGCCTGCCCACACCACAGACCAAAAGTCAATTCGTGCTTTTATAAAGTCTCCTGATTGACTTGAACAGGGTGCAGTGAACCCATAACTTTCCATGGTGGAGGACACTCTAAAACTATAAACCAGCTAGACCACTATCAGAACTCAATTATGAGACAGAGTAAGACTTTTTCAGGGAAGTTGGCCTATATCTACATCCTGTAAAGCTCAGGTAAAAGAAAAAGGGATTGGGTGGTAATAAAGGAAGTAAAACACTTTTTACCTGGCCTCTTCAGCTAGATATGTTTCGAATTTGATCTTTCATAAAAACATAACCTTGGTATGATGATAAGACATGTAGCTAAATACCCAAACCTTCTTCTACAATGTTCTATTTTTATCCAGTTTTCCATGAAAAAAAAAATACCCAAACCTTCTTCTACTTTATCCAGTTCTCCATGAAAAAAATATCGATATTATATCGACCGTGACATAGAACAGTCACTCACTGACCACAACGTTTGGATAGCTTCACGCTGGTCATTCTTCAAGCTATTGATTTTATAAAATAACAAATACGTTTCCTCTGTTGCATTAATAAATCGCCAACTTCATATCATTATCATTTCTGCTCGAATTATTCGGTACAACTACTTTAAATTTTACCCCCGTTTTTTACGGGAAAACATCGATGTTCATTCATCAATGAGCCACGCTGATGGCTCATTAACCGAGCGCTTCAGCAGGAGTCGATCTCGGGAATTTACCAATTACACTAGTCTCTTTTCTCTCCGGGTGTTTGCGTTCCGATTTTTTTACAAGGACCGTTCAAATATCTCAGGAAACAAACGTTGTTCCCGGCGGCGGAACGAAAAGAGACGCTTGCTAGTTTAACCCCGACTACAATAAGGTGACCGAGAGTACGCATCACAATTTTGATGAAACCCAATCAATGTCTTTCTGTTACATATTTTGCCATAGCTAATTGCTAGCAACATTTTGTTTCCTTAAACTTCTAATGCGGATTAAAGCTAAGAATTCCTTACATTTCTTTGCCAATCCTCCAGATGCAGGTCGTGTATGTATCTACTTTATTAAAGTCAATTTCTGCGCAAAAACATATACAGTTGCACAAGTAATCATGTACATCAGAACAGCTTCAATCAGAACAGGGAGGCTCGAAATCAGCAGAAAATTAAGAATTTGGCTCGATTTTTCTCAACAAACAATGTTGCATCTCAAATATCGAAATGTAGAACAGTCAAAACGTTAACATCAAGTACAGGGTAGCATAAAACTCATCAGTGAAGAATAGAAATGGATAAAAATTAGTTCTTTAAATGATGGAGTATTAAAAATAAGTTAAAAGTTATATATACAACTGTACTTAGTTAGAAGGCGCTGTACAATAAATTCCTATCGCAATTGTACCGTCTTATCACATAAGAAATGTCTTTGTGCATACACTGTTTTGTTTTTATAAGCAAGACAAAATTTTCTCCGGTTATGTTTATGAAATTCCTTGAAATTCCTTGTGCCAGCCTCATTTTATGCTTAAGATATGCTTACAGTATTGGGTAAAAATTATATACCTAGGATAGAATACTGTACTGCTCATTTTCTAAATAATATTCAGGGTGTCACTACTTTAAGGGTACATATTTTCGCAGGAAGATATTTTCGCGTTTTCGCGTTTTTTGGTCATTTTTGCGAAAGTTTATTCCCGCAAAACTGTCCAAAAGCGCTCGTACGCGAAAATTCTCAAAATCAGCCATCAATGTTGAATCGACCATATATTCTCATCAAAACGCGAAGGTTTAATCTGCGAAACCTTTTCAAAATCGCCAAACGCGAAAATATCTTCCCGCGAAAATATGTACCCTTAAAGTACCATTTTTAATAGTATATTACATATTATGTGAATCCTTTTATAAGAAACATTTTCACTGAGACATCAAAGCTAGTATTATAGCAGTATATGCCTGATATGCTTAGGTTATGCTTAATAAAACACCCCATTTCAGCCTAATTATGCTTAGAAAAAAAACAGTGTACTAAGTATGCACAAAGACACAACTGAAACAGAAACGAAATTTGTATACGGTTCCTAAGAAGGCACTATCCATAGATATCGTATGACAAAATCCTATCTGTTTCATCTCAAAGAACAGTTTCGTGGATACAATATTGAAGAATTGGCATTATTTCGTTTATACGAATTTTGAGGCATGTCTCTAATAGATAAATAACGGCACTATTTTAACAAAACTATAAGGTACTCAAATCATGTTCTCTGCTTTTCGGCTTCTCTCTTGTATGCATATAGGTCTTACGCGTATAATTGTCCTGACACGTAACGGCACAAATTCTAATTTCAAGCAACATGTACGTGAAATATTGAAATGAGTGCGTTCATATTCAGAATTACATCTGATAATATGGTCCAGAAGGGAATGCACCTTTAGTAAATGGCACATTAAAGGTCGACTTTAGTTGTAGCTGCATCTTCTTTTAAGCGTCTTCTTCGCATTGCTTGTCCCTCATTCTTTTTCTTCTTCTCTATCTTTTTGTAAGTGGAACTTTCACTTGGTGTAAATAGAGCTTTCAATTTATCGAGTAGTCTTCCCCGAGCAATTTCACGATTCGTTTGAAGTGAACGAGATTCATGACACTATAACAAAAACAGAAAAAAGCATAAGGAACCGCCCCCAAGATTTGCAGAGTAAATAGTACCATTTCGTCACTGAAGGAAGGTCTTTGTGCATACAATGTAATTACAAAGACACTTGCGGTGAAAATTACTACGAACTCCCAAACGTAACTCACTAATCGATGACTCTATTATTTGAATATGGATTATAATTGTATCCAATCAAAATTGATTTTTATTTCGTTACATCTTATTGTATAGCGGTGTCTTTTATTAGCCGTCGCGCAGTTTTAGAAGAGCTTTCTGATACGATTTAAAATAATATATTCAATTGCGTATTATATTCTGATCGTTGCGCTGTAGGTACTACTACTTTTTGCTGAAGAAGGCAAATGAAAAAGCTATGCAAAAGAATTTTGTACTGTATGCATAAAGACACTTCCTTTGAATTAAAATTGATATGAATTCCAATACAAATTTCATGAACAGTGCCTAATATCTATGCCTCTTAGAATTTCAAATCGGCTCTCACCACGCTAACCTTTTGCCGATTTACGGCAGTTGGTTAGCACTTTGCCCTACAGTCAGTAGGGCGAAGTTGGTGTATGTTCGATCCTCACTACTTCTAATGTAACGAAATTGTTAGAGAAAACAGTGCTAAGATTCTGGGTTAGCTTTCCGATATCCCATTATGACTACTATTATTAAAGATTGGTCATGAGATAGGTCCTTTTTATTGCGATTGGTCACAAATTTTGGTAGAAATAACCTTAAAAGATATTTCATATAAAAACAATGTGGGGCTCAGAAAATTAAAAAGAATCTACGCGGAATATGTTTTACAGGTTTTTATTCATCAATTTGGGGAGCTTTTCGCAAAACTAACATCAACCAACTCCTTGTCTGATATTTTTGAAGAAACGAGAGTAAGGTTTCAAATTGTCACGGTTGTCTGAGATATCTAACCAACGTCAACCAACTCTTGCTAAAAAAATGTTTAAAGAACATTCCTTGCAGGTGTGTGTGATATATTTTGTGGATGTTTCTTTATATTTAACATGACGTTCCTGTTTTAAACCAGAAAACTTGGTTGTTCGAACAACAACAAAAATCTCTATGTATGACTTATGTGGGTGTCCAGACTAGATTTTAAAACACAGCTATCGGTAGAATTAGTCAAAGGAGGCAGGTACTTAACATTTTTATCGGTTTTTGGTCTGTGACATTTTTTGAAGGGGGGGGGGCACATATTTTAGACGCGATTCATTGTAAAATGTTATATCGAGCAATGTGAAACTGCTTGGTTTTATTTTGATAGTCAGCTATACTTTCATAAAGGACATTTCTCGACAGGCTTCATTAAAAACAAAAGCTCTAATGAGAATTAGAAAGTATCTGAACAAATCACAGACAAATTTACTGTATCATACTCAGGGACCGTCTACAAAATTCGTATCGTAATACGAACCATTTTTACCACAGAAGAAGTGTTTTTGTGAAAACTAAGTACGCACAAAAACACTACTTCTGTATGGAAATTGACACGAATTTCTATATGAATTTTGTGGCAGTCCCTTATATTATGTCATCGTTCAATTATTGTCCCTTGATATGGATGTTCTGCAACAGCGAGAACATAATTTGATAAACACCACTCATCGTAGAGCATTATGTGCCAAAATCAATAATTTCTCAATGAATTTAGAAGAATTGCTGGGAGAAACAAATTCTGAGAATATCCATGCCGGAAATCTGAGATTGCTAATGGTCGAGGTTTACAAGTGCATTAATAAAATTAACCCTAAAATCATGTGGCACACATGTATTCGGAAAACCAACCTGTACTAGTTGCGAAGAGGTAACACTTAGAAATACCACGCGCAAAAAATGCAAATGGTTTAAACTCGTATGATTTCAGGTCATCCTTGGGATGGAATAACTTATCTGCAAAAACAAGAGATTTAGCGAGTATTGTAGATTTTAAATCATTAATTTAGTCGACTAAAATTAATTGTAGCTGTAGATTATGTATCTTCAAGCGTACTAATTTTCATGTATATTTATTTTCACGAATGACAAGTTTTTGAAAATTTCCTGGGTATAAAATTTCGCGAATTGTCAAAATGGAAGAAATTTCGTGGGTGTAAATTTTGACTAGTCAAAATATTACAAATTTAGCAGGTATTATTGATTAGTTAGTTAATAAAAATAAATACAAAAGGACAACAGATTTCGGGTTAATTTGTTATACCAAAATCCGTTTTCCTTTTGCATTTATTTCGAGTGTATTATATTTATTTTCGAGAACCATAGATTTAAGACACATTTTGCGTGTATTTATTTTCGTGAATCACGTTTTGAAGAAAATTTCGCGTATATTTAATTTTGCGAACTTGAACAAAATTCGCGAAAATTAGTACGCTTATTAAGGTAAGTAGCTTTTAACTTTAGAGGATTGTTTCCTCCAGGGGCCACTAAATAAAACAGAATTAATCTTATTAAGAGGGCCAATACCACCATCCAGCATGAACAGGGCTTCTGGAGGGTCTTCTCAGGTCGTGTCTCTGAAAGTAATGCTGTCTGCATGTTCCTCTGTTAAGTGGGGCTTTACATGTTCCAGAGCCATAGTGTTGGCAGAGGATTCATAGGGTGAGCAGAGGAGTGTTAAAGCTCAGAAACAGATTAAAAACTTGAGAGAAATTGGTGTAACCTCTCTCCTTGCAGTAGCTAGTGGTGTGGTGGAGGAGTAGAAATGATAGCCTAGGGAGAGGTAAAGAAATTATCAAAACCAACCATGAGTGTTTGTCTTATTATGCGGTTATTTAAAAGATGAAAGGAATATATAACTGCTGTATCTAAAGAATTTAGTAAAAGGCAAGTGGAGAGAAAACCTTCAAAGGAAGATTTACATAACAATATCACTTGATTGCCTTCTTCTCTCATGAGTCATGGTAGATAAAGTTATCATTATAAGGGACCATCCACAAAATTCGTATGGAAATTCGTATCAATTTTCAAACAGCAGGAGTGTTTTTGTGCATACACAGTACTAAAGAATAAGAACATTGACGCTGGGCTGAACCAAAGTTTGTATAAAAAAAGAAGTATATACAGTACACACTCTGATGGTTCATAACAACTAAATGTGGGTGGGCAAAGGTATGTGCAACGTTAAAAATTGCAAACCAGATCTATTTCAGAATATATATAGTTTTATTGTTGCTATTAGAAGATATGTTTAAAAAAACCCCACAAAATATGTTTTTGTGATGACGTCTGCAATTTTCGTAGTGACGGTGGGCGAAAATCGGCTAAAATAAGGTGTTTTGCTGTAAATCTTATAAATTTTGAACAAAAAATGACTCAGAAGTGGTTGACCCCTCGTCAGAATGGTTTTAAAAAGGCGCTTTTATATAATAAACTTTTACCCACCCATTTGATTCCAATTTTGCTTACGTCTTTTTTTTCAATTATTTTATGGGTGGTTTTGACCTGTATCTCGTAACATACACATGACACACCTACGAAATTTAGTACACATATTCAAAACTATTGATACACAGGGTCAAAATTTTGTGCTTTAATCTTAACGCGTTCTGGAGATATTAAATTTATTTATTACTGGTAGCCTTTTAAGACTTACTTCAATATCTAAAAAGCTTAGATACTTTCATTGCTGTGTTTTTGACTAAAAGACTAAAAGACTAAAAGATGCCTAAACTTTGCATTTTTTGAAATACTGCTCCGCTTACCCAGATTTTCACAATATTTTCAATTCTCATTATTATAAGAAAGGTCCAGAAATTTTTTATGGCTTCAACTGTTCTTGTATGTATATTTGGTATATATTGAGGAAATAGAGGAAATAGCTTTTAGGCATCATTATAACCAAGGCTATTTGCAATAATGAGCCTCTAAAAATAGACAAAGCTTAAAAAGCAACTTTTCCCTAGATTCTTCCTAAAATATCCTGTACTTCAACGGCTAGTAACTTTTTTTGCCTGAGTAAGACCAAACAGACATTTTGCAGGAAACTAGTCCTACATATGTACCAACATTCCTGAAAATTTCAACTTTGTATGGATATTGCAACAGCTGAGATCGCCTGCCATGTTGATTTATTACAAAAATAATATCCTAAGAATTAAAACTTAAAATTGATGTCACGACGGGCTAGCAGGAGGGCAAAAATGAGCAACTATAATTTTCGAACGTTTTTGTAGCAATAAAGTAGCATTCCTATACACAAAATACCTAACTATTGATGCCCAGTGACATTAAATACATTAGAAGAAGAATTGAAAGAAAAAGCTGGCTGAATTTGACTCAAATGTTCGGTAACAGACACAAATCACTTGACCCGAAATGTTTATAATCCTTCAATTCTAATATGAGGCATCGCCACCAATACCATTGAAAAGGTCTCAAATAGTTATGTAGAAAATTGGTATTACTTTTTATTTTTGGACCTTCTGGTTGGTTTTATGGTATTTTAAAAATGCTGCATTCTGATTGGCTAATTCAATTGAAAATTAAAATCCAATTTTCTTAGCCAAATTGTATTGAAATGAATCACTCTATACCAATTTTCGACACAGTTTAAAAAAGAGTTCTTTCGATCTGTATCAAAATTATGGAACGAAAATGAAGATTTAAAAAATTGAATATGTTAATGGCGGCATCACTGCTCACGTGACCAAAAATTCGAATTTCAAAAATTATAGAATTTTTTTTCTTCTTCACTAGTACTCAAAAATCATATTGATTTTTCACATTAAGGTATTGCGCAGGAGCCTATGAAGTTCTTTGATATGACGTCATCAATACGTCATTTTGAATATTTTTTTAAATTTTTTGATACATCTCACCAAGGTCTATTAGTGTTAAAAGTTTGAAGTCTGCATGTGAAGTCAATTACGAGATAAACCTAATTTAATGTGTGCAGGGCAAATTTTGCAGGACAAAAAAGGAGCACAATTAGTTGTTCATTTCTACTTTCGTTTTGGCCCGCCGTGTGTGTTTGTGTTTGATTATCACCTTTTTAAATTCTACACCCTCTAAATGGTCAGATTTTCATGGTCTCAGGACATTCCCATCGTTATATATCAAGGTTTTATGAACGAAAGAAAATCTATTATGGCGTCTGCACATGAAAATTGAGGTAATTTAGCTCAATTTTCAAAACCCGATAACTTGAGAACGAGTAGGAGTTAGGAGCTAAAATTTTATCTCCAAGGGGCCTTTGGTGTGAATTTGAAGAAAATCTGAGTTAATACATGGATCTTATAACAGAAAAGTTTATAACACACATGGGTCATAACAGCGTTTAATAAGGGTGGGTGGGTGGGTAAAGGTAGGCGACTGTTAAAAATTACAAGCAAGACTAAATCAAAGCTATGCTCGTTTTTACAAGATAGTCAATAGGATAAAGTGATTGCACAAATATTTTGTTGGTAATTACGGTATTAGTAGCTATTTTATGATACGATGCTGTAGATGCAATGAAAAATTATATTACACTGCTCAAGCACAGTCTTTTTTATTTTGATGTATATGCATAATTCAGTATTGCTTCTCAATTTATGCAGTGGATACATTTATTTAGTAACCCAATATTAAGCTAATTTTGACTTTACATTGGAAAATTTGTTGTAGGGCCAGCCACTTTCAGATGTATTCAGTGATCAAATGTTGTGATCCACAATTAATCTACTTTCGCTCGGTTACTCTTGGAACATGCTAAAAGTATTGACAGGAAGTCAATCGTATCCTGACTGTTTCACACCTCGTACTCTAGATCAAAGGTGTCTACAGTAACCAATCAAACTAAATACGATATTCGATCCTTAGGGATCAACCCACCAGCCACAAAAACTAAAATAAACTTTTTATTAGAAGTTTCATTCAACAATGGCTTTTTATTGGAGGACGGTGGCGATACTATTATTTGAGTTATCTATACAAATCAATTGGGTGCAGATTTGTACAGACTACATATCAACAATTTCACGCAAAACAACAGCATGACGTTTTAGTGGCTGGGTGAGTTTTTACAGACGTGTTGTGTGGCAGTAAAACATTCGCACAGATTGATCTTTCTACTATTTCTAGCTCCATTTTTTTAACCCTAAATTCGAAAAAGAGCTTGCTCGCTGCAGTGTAGGATACGCACTCATATGACTCACCAAAACTGCTAAGAGTGATATCACGGCAGAATATATGGCATTTATGTTTATGGCCTAACAGTGAAACTTACAGAAGAACTAAGGTATTCTATTATGCCATCGCTCTCCGTAGAAAACAATCATTTTTAATGACTCAGCAGTAATTTAGAGCTGGCCATTGTTGATCATTTTGGCTTCTTGCTTTAGGAGACAACATTGAGTCAAATATTGAAACCAGAGAAGAAGATACCTAGCTAAACTGGCTGTGCTCCTCCTCTGGTCTGATGGCGACCAGGTTTGACTTTTGAGAATTGTCACTGGTTGGGTGGGTGGTGTTGATGACGACGAAAACATCTCCCCTTAATGATAGCTACAGGCACAAAGTGTATTAAATATTCATTGCATGCCTCATCTCTAGAAAAAATGCAAGTTTTACCTTGATAACGATGCCAGTTTCTTTGTGTTTCAGCTGAACACAGTTGCTTGTTTTATTTACTTTCTGACCACCAGGTCCTGAACCACGGATGAATTTTTCTTCAAAGTCGGATTCATCTAAGAATACTCTATTTCTTTCATCCGATACAGATTTACTTTCAACTTTGAATGGTTCCTCCTCTGGATTTACTTCAAACTTCGATTGATTTTCTGTCATTTCTTTCTTCTTCTTGTTAACAACATCGCTACACGACGTAGTGACATAAGAGCGACCGATGTGAAATGCTAATGAACCTCTTGCCACAGCCATTTGACACAAATAAGATGAAAAAATCCGTTCTACATAAAATGTGTCAGCTTACTCCGACGGCCATGCTGAATTTGGTAAATAGAGAAGAGAAGAGTTTGTTTACTTGTTCAGGGTTTTATTTTCATAATAGAATTTGCACCTTTAGTTCGTTTGATATTTCGGGAAGTGCGACCACTTTTTTTGTTTTGGTTCTCACGTGCAAAACTTATTCGAATGTTCAGTTTTTGCAAAGGCCCAAGCTTCACGGTGGCGATTTACTTCCTGATTCATGTGTGATGTGTTACATCCAAACAACCGGCAATCTTATACATAAAGGCAACTTGTTAAGGTTTCTCAACCAATTTAGGTTTTATCCATATAAAAATCTTGCCATAAATACACAATTTTCTCTAACACATTTTCTCTACATTAAACATTTGTAGTTTTATGTAGCTGTAATGTAAACTGGACGTTAAACTGATTCTAACTAATAGAGTTCTGAAGATTCACAGAATTCCCTCAAAAGAAGATGATGCAAAGAAACTTAAATTCAAGAGGTATTTTATTGTTTTTGACCTGAAATCAGTGATCAGTGATATGGACTGACTATGATGTTAGGTAAGGCCTCTGACGCCACCGCGAAATGAAGTGCAGGAAATAAAACATTATTTTCTTGATAAAAAGTTGGGCGAGGTTGCACTAACTGTACTACACCAATAAAATAAAAATAAATATAAAAATAATTGCACAAAACTTTAGCTTAATCCGATTTAACTAATCGTACAATCAGTACCAGCTGCATTTCTGGGAAAAAACTGACAGATTGGAATGCAGGTTGTGTGACTTGAGCTATTTAATACAGTAGCTAGCAGAACAGTGCTACTTCCATGCTTTAAGGCAGAGCATATATAGAGTATAGGCCAGTCAGGTTCAGTGTTCTCCTCTGCCACCACTACCTCCTGGGGGGAGTGGGGCATTGTTCCAAGACTGGCTAAACCTTTTATATTTATATTTGTGTATGGCCAGAAAGCCTTTAAGGTTATATTTGTGCACAAATAGATCCTGTATAAAGTTATGTAATCAGAAAATATTTTACTTTACTTTACTTTACTTTAACTTCTGATTAAATTTTAACAAGTAACACAGCACAGAAAACAACAACAATCTTTTCGTTCGAACGATTTTAACAATAATTAAAACTACTGACTATTTTATTTAGATGTTCGAACGTTTATAATTTCGAATTTTCATTTGTATAACCTTTTGATTTCAAAACAAAATCAATTTAAACAAAAAGAAAATCGTTCAAGGCTGATTAAACTAAACATATTAGAAAATGCATGAAAGTAAGTAAGTAAGTTTTATTCGGAATCATTAAAATTTACAAGTAAAAAGGGAAAAGAAATAAAACTAAGTTAAAAAATAAGAAAAGCTTATATAAACTGGTCAATATAAAATGGTAAAAATTGAAGAATTTATTGATACGATTTATTGAGGCTGATGGCCAGGATAACACAAGACAAGCAATAGCTTTATTTTCATTGTGGTCCTGCTGCAGAGGGGAAATATAAACAAAAGAATAAGAAAAAAAAACCTACCGTGAATAAAAATGTTCCTTAGTATAAAAAGCAGTTTTGCTCATCAATTTTTATTTTGTCAAAGTAGAAACTTTTAAGTCTATGTTTGAAAACATTGATGTTAGGTGAGCTGGTAATACCATCTGGTAATTCATTGCAAATTTTCGGGCCATTATAGGAAATACTCTTCTGAACTCGATTGTTTTTTTTTTAAAAGGCTGATCGAGTTGTAGTTGCGATCGCCTTGTACTACGCCTGGCTTCCTTTACATGCAAAATTTCGTCCATGTAACACGCCTGTTAAACCATTAAAACTCACAATCTGCTCAAATCTGTATTGTGTTGGGAGCCAATTTAAGGCAATAAAGTCGTTAGAGGAAATGTGAGCTCTACTCCGAAGCTGCAGGCAGAATCTGTTTTGTGTTACTTGTAGTTTCCTCTTTAAAGACTTGTTCAAATTGGGATACCAGGATGAGCATCCATAATTAAAGTGAGGTTGGATAAGAGCATTGCATAAAAGCCTTTTAAGAGGATTGGTTAGGAAACGATTTTTCCTGTAAAAAAACCTTAGTCTAGAGTTTATTTTATTGATGGCTGACATTGCCATTGATTCACTTTAAAAGCATAAACGTTTTACAAAAAAAAATGTTATATGGCCTGGTCTGTAATATATGTTAGTTGTTGATCCACGCATGCTTGTACGGGAATTTTGATGACGTAAAATCATTTCATATTCCCTTTGTAAATCGTAAATCGTTTACTGCAATAATTGATAGTTGAAGAAGAGCTAATCGTATAAAAAAAATCGTATATAAAGAATATTTTAACGTGTTCGTAAATTTTCGTAAATTAGCCTTTATTTTTATTTTCCCGCGAAAAAGTGAGGGGTGTCCGTCTTATACGGGTGTAGACTTGTAGTCCATCCCGGGAGGAACTGGGAACGAGGTTTTAAATCCCGTACGTCAAAAATGAGAAAGCTCCGGCCTTCTGCTAACGCGTGAACATGGAAAAGGGAGCGACTATTTCATAGTCTAATACGGGTGATTTGTACTACGAAGTGTCCGTCTTAGAGTATCCGTCTTGAGCAGGTTTTTTAATGAGAGTTTGACCGTAATTCTGCCGGTGCAAAGATAACTGTCCTTCTAACGCGGATGTCCGTCTTATGGAGATTTGAGTGAATTCGAATTCAAATTTCTCGTTCGATGGTTTTCACAATCGGGATCAAACAACCATTAATTAGTGTTGATGTTGTAGATGTGTCATTGAATTGATTTAATAATTGATGGTACCTTGTTAAAAATAACCAAACTACGGTTTTAATCTTAGCTCACAATAGACCAGTGGTTCCTATCTTTGGTTGCAGAAAGAGGTCACGGGAAGCAGCGTATGCTGACCCAATTGATTTACCGACGCACCTTGAAGACGACGACGCCTTTCTTACAGTTCAGTCACAACACATGAGAGTCAAACAGGGAAATATTGGACCAGTAAATCCAACATTTGATATATCAGGACAAAACAGACAAAACAAGGCTCTACAAAACAGAGGAAACAGGATCGGAGAGTTTCAGCAACATCAATTTGCAGTATTGAAGACAAGAGCTTATGGACAAAATAATGGCTATGGCCAGCAATATATCCCTAGTGATCAAAGTTATTCGATTGAAGGTAATCACTCGCATCAAGTTGGATCGCGGTATGCTCAAGATGACGTTAGCAGACAAATGTCATCGTTGACAAAGCAGCCCAGGTAAAAATCTATCCATTTTTGTTTTTCTGTAATGTGAATGACTAATATATATGATAGTTTAGCATATATTAGCCAAAATTTAAATCTAGGAGGATTTCTTTGTATGAAATAATTTTACGTTCAGTGTAAAAAACTTAACGATCATTTATTTGTTAATTAGCTTCAAAATCTTCTTTGTTGTGCTCTGACTAGGTCGAGATCAGCCACTGTCTCATTGCTTCTATGATATCTAGATTATTATTCTTATAAGTATTCGAGCAGGATTATTCTGGTAGGACTGATTCAACATAATATATTTTAGGTTATGCAATGCACCTAGTACAGAAGGGAACAGAAATATTTCAAATAGAAGTTTACTTCAAAACCAGGTGTGTCTTTGTCTCGCAGCGCTTATAATTTAGTTACTTTTAACCCTTTAATGTATAGTGTTAGAAATGGTCATACACGCTTTAACATTCCTGCAGCATTTCAGAGCCGTCGAAGGGGGAGGGGCACTACCTCCCCCCACACTTTTAATGTCTCAATGTGTTTTTTGTGGAGAAATAGACAACTATATGACTATAATAGGCCTCTCCCCCCTCTTTAAAATCCATTTCGATGCCCCTGCATTTGCTGCAGTTTGTGTGACCATTTTGCGACATCATGCATTAAAGATATTTAAGATGTTTGTCTGGATTGAAAGAGAGAATGTAAGATATCTTATGGGTATAAAAAAGAGTTCGAGAATAAAATAGTACGGAATAAAAAGTGCGAAACTAAATCGTGCGAATTTAGGTCATTTCGCACTAATTTGTTTCGCACATATGCGCAATCACTCGCCAAATTGCACTAATAAATTCCGCATAACTCAAAAGAAATGTGCAATTCGCACTAATAAAATCCGCACGATCTAAAAAAAATAAAAAATTCTCACGGATCTATTCTCAATTGGAGGGCTATTTGGCTTAAAACTTGTTCGTATATCCTTATGCGGGTCTGTGTATCTCTTCGTGTATCTTTCTTCTTATCTTTTTAACGACAATTTTGGGCTTTTTAGCACCACTCTTAACTTAAGTTTGTCTGGTGCTTCCAGTGGACAAGTAGGTACTCTATAGGATAATACTGACATTGAATTGATTTTACCCTTACTAAGTGCTGAATTTGCCTAAAAAGTTGGTTTATTTGTTGTGTTGAACGTACAAATTAAATCCGTAAAAGTTGCAATCAAGTTCGGAATCGCACTAATAAATTCCGCACTTCCTAACAATACATCTCGATTCGCATTAATTTATTCTGCAATCATGCAATAATTTTGGCTCACGATTCGCACTAATTTAATCCGTACTAATTAATTCTCGAACTCTTTTATACCCTTGAGGTAAACCGATTATATTATTTAAACCTTTCAATGCCTAGTGGTGAAAAAAAATCCTGGAGCAAATTGCATCAGGGTTGATTAAGTGCGCATAACAATTTTGTAGACATTAGTTATTTAAAGGTGAAACCTTTGGAACGACAATACTTTCATCAAAGCATCCACTTGAAATATCTGTAAAGTTTGATACCTTATGATGAAAATATGTCTGTTAATCTAGTATATAGCACTTATTCCAAGAGTCCACAAATATAGTCTTGACACTCGCTGTATAGATGGCTTCGATATTGTGCCTTAACGTGATTAAAGGTTATCAAACCTCCAAATTACTACGTTTAGTAGATTGCATTATGTATGATTCAGAAAACGTTAAAGAGTGAAATGAAACATAAAGTGAAATTTGATGCTTGTTACTGCAAAGGTGATTTTTTCAACACTAACATTTTTTGTGTTATACGAAATTAATTTGGTTGTTTTAGAAGGGAGTTTTTACAAAAAATCCTGCCAAGGTTGGGGTAAAAACGATTGATACTTCTAGCGTACGAATCATAACTTCAACCATAAAAGGAATGCAGAAATGGAAAGAAGCACCAGGGAGCTTTACCACTTACTTTGAACTAATTGGTAAGTAATACAATTCAAACATTTTCAATCAGCTGGACGATTTCATTTACCTAGCACTTGAAATGTAGCTGATTTCGAAATCAGGCCAACATCCTTAAGTTATACTTAACACTGCATCAAACAAACTTAAGAAATCTTGAGTTTTACTCTAGATTGGAGCAGGTTACTTAATAAAATACTTATTAATGTAAAACATCATTTTATATAGTGTGTAAGCATTTTTTAAGAATAAGTAAATAACCGTGCTTGACAGCAGTTCAGCAATAACGTATAGATTGTTTGATGAGTGTTCCACGGAAACGTCATAGAAAAAATATGTACGCAAGTTTACCTGAAACATTACTATTTACTTGTATTTCCTCTCGGTCCGTAGGAACCAGAGAGGTTTGGTTTAGTCGGCGGATGGATGTAGGATGTATGTATGTATGTATGTATGTATGTATCGGGGTTCGAAACTGAACTGCTTATGTATCACTAATGCTGACAATTTTCATTTTTTATTTTTATTTATTTTTTATTTTTTCGTACCTTAAGAGCAGTTATTGAAAGTAGTGGTTGGTAGCGCTCCACTGGTGTGTATTAAGTGTGTCGGTGGCGCCTTACACAAGTGCCTGATAAGTGGCATGTCTCAGGTAGTGTTTTGGTTCTTACGTGGAAAGATCCATTGTATTTTGATTTTGTCGAAAACTAAAAGAATTGTATTATTTGCTGGTTTGTGGATTGTATCCATTTGTATGTTTGATATGCTAGTACTGTTAATTTTTTAGTGTGGATTGAGTAACCTAAAGTCTTCATTTATTGATCTGCATGACTTATCTAATATGTGTGTTCACAAAAAACTCCAACCGTCTAGTCTACGCAAATTGATTACTTGAAGCGCAGGCTAATCATTTTTTACCCGGGCCGTTTAGTGCCGCCTTCGTTCAGACAGTATCCGGTTATCAGGTAAATGCAATATGGCTAAGTTTGGGATTCGTTTTGTGGATGAAAAGCAAGAATATATCATGAAGATGTCATGTGGGCGGGTGGGTATGGTTGTGGTGTGGACCTACTTCTTCTAGTTGTTTTTATGATATATTTCAGCACATGGTCAATCATCAACATAAAAGGTAGTTTTTAGATATCTATATTTACTTCGGAAATTGCAGGATTTTGACTGGGGAGCAGGCAGGAGAGAGTGAGACAGAGCGTATACATAGTGAGAACTGTTGCTAGGTATTTGATGGGGAGTGAACCAATGAACTCAAGCTCAACTGTCTGCAATGTATGTTTGACGGAAATCAGCCTTCAAGGAGTGTCAATTAATGAGCTAGCTAGCCAGCTTTAAGCTAGCCTATAGCTAATTCTGCTAAATTTATTTGTGTTATAGCACAATATATATGTATATGTATATATATACAGTATATAGCTATAGAACCCCCTCGCTAGCGTTCCCTCGCCCTTTTGCTTTTTGTTTGTTTTTCTCTTACAAGTTAGAATTGTAATTGTTTTGCAGAATTGTAATTGTTTTTAATGTATATAAAGTGTCAGTGAAAACTCACATTAACAATCTAGCTAGCTACGGTAGATAGGCAAGGTATTGTTGTTGTAGTAGAGATATTATATCCTAGAACTATAATAAAAAAAACTATATGACAAGGTGCCGACTCTTCGTAAAACCCAGTAAATATACAGATGATCATGGTCCTTACTATTACAGGGGTCAATCTAACCTTTATCATATACATAAGTCTTTTACAATCAAACTGTCAGAGAACAAGAACAGTAGTATAAGAACAAATTGAGGCTAGAATTCCTGCAGAAATAAGAACATTGAGACTGAGCTGGAATTACCTGGTCCTTATAAAAAACAAGTGTAGTGGAGACCAAGCTTAGGGACCGTGCTCAAAATTCGTATTGAACTTCGTGTCAATTTTTTTACAGAAGGAGTGTTTTTGTGCACACTTATATGTATGAAAATTGATACGAATTTCGGGGACAGTCCAAAACAGCAGTTTACAAGCGTGGATGCATTCGCAAACTTCTTGTGGACATAACGGGGAAAGTAAAGTTAATCCACCCATTTTTTTTTTTTGGAGATCCCCTCAGAAAATGTTCAGGTAATGCGAGCAAATCGATGATTTATCTGTCAGTGCTCAATAATACACCATTTCACAATTACGCTATTTAACACACTCCATCATTGTTGTTATATTGATTTGTGGAGGTAAAATACAATGATAACAATAGAAATCAATAGAACCAATGAACTCAATCTTAGCGATTCATAATGAAACTTCACGCATGTGTAAGAATAGTATATTCCAACATAGTCACAAGAAAGAGATAGTCTGGAAGCGCACAATAGACCATTGTTTAACTTATTGTTTGCGAAATCGCTAG